>CM052243.1:4100528-4122228 GCA_028455795.1 Lasioglossum marginatum
GAACACAATTTTGTATGCTTTCTCTATGAAGACTGAATGTAATTAAAGAAGGTACCGAATTTATTTGCACAGCTAATGGCAGTGAAACAGCGGTTTGTCCGTCGACGGCAGTCATCGACACGGAAATCGATTGGCGAGTTAATGCGAAGCTGGTTGAACGGATGCGCAAAGGTGAGCGAGGCAGTGGAGCGAAGGCGATTCGCACCTGTTTGCGTGAAATTCCGCGCGCGTCGATGAGCTGGATCGGTCGCGTGTCATGGTAATTCAACGAAGACAGTTGGCGGTGTCGAGTGCGCCGGAAACGGCGGTTGCCCACCGGAAGGGTTGCAGCACAAGGGGGTGAGGAACGGCTGATGAGAGGGATGAGAAAGGGATGAACTATGGCTCGTGGCTCGTGGCACGCGGAACCGCACCGCCCCGCATACTGGCTCGCATATTTTCGCCGATGAGACATTCCTGGCTTGGACAACCGCTGCCGAATTTCAACCTGACCCGCAATTCTCGGCCCTGTCCAAATATTGTTTCGGTCGCCCCTGGACACGTCACGCGATTTTTCTCTTCATTGCCCACTCTTCATGGCAATATATATGTATAGAACCTCGTCACTCGTCCGCTCATATTTGTGCAAGCATTTCTCGGGACAGGTTTGCTTAAATTAAATAACATTTAATATTTCTAGCTGGATTCCAGCAGAGTTGGATGACGGAAGTATGGTATACTATGAAAGAAGAAGTGGTTACTAGACTGCAAATGCTTGTGCAAACTTGGATTTTTGTTCCCATATTTGAAGAAGCTGAAATTGAATAAAATTTGGTATCTTTAGCTAGAGAGTCTGTTGGAGTTTGTATGAAAGAAATGGTTACTAAATTGTGAATGTTTGCGCAAACTTGATTTTGTGTTGGCAAGTTTGCAGAAACTAAAATAGTACCAGTACATATATTTAGCTAGAGAGTCCATCAGAGTTTGTATAACAGAAGTGGTTACTAGATTGTGAATGTTTGTGCAAACTTGGATTTTTGTTCTCATATTTGAAGAAGCTGAAATTGGATAAAATTTAGTGTCTTTAGGTAGAGAGTCTATTGGAGTTTGTATGAAATTAGTGGTTACTAGATTGTGAATGTTTGCGCAAACCTGGATTTTTGTTGGCAAGTTTGAAGAAGCTGAAGTTGAGTAAAGTTTAGTATACTTAGCCAGAGAGACCAGCGTGCTCCGTGTGCTGGGACCAGATTACTTTCAACGAAAATGTTTAATAGTTCAACAGTTATTGGTTGATTCGATCGGCCTGTTAAGCAGCTAATTGAATTGTTAATTGAGCGTGGGTATCGGTCACGTTAAAAATTGGATAGATCATCGTGGTCGAGGATTGAATAAACAATTGATGGAGCTAAATGTTGGGAATTACTATCGGCCGGGTAATCGGTCGGACCAAATTCGAGTTTCCGGTAATTGAAAGCAAACGACGGGACTCGATTAAAATCTATCTGTACCGCAATATACAGACAATGGATGGCCCGTGGCAGAATATTGTCACGCTGTCTGCGAACAATTGGCTGTCACTGTGCTGGTCTCCTGAAGCGTTTGAGAGCCGTGGACTTTTTCGAGACTATCGATGACATTATTTTGTTAGCCAACACGATCACACGTGATACAACTAGCGCAATTATTTGTCCACAAAAATTTCATTATTTTTTCTCACTGCTAGAAATACATAACGCATTTTTCTGTGATATTTGCAATATGTACGAATTTTCAAGATTTCCGACGTACGGTTTGGAATAATTTGCGCAAGCAATTCGAAACGCGAATTCAACTAGCAGGAACTAGCAGGAAACTAGCAGCAGTCCTTATCGAATGCTCGTCGAAATCGAGGACGATCGCGTCCTTAAAACACACCGGAAAATGTAAATAGAATATTTAAAATATGCAAACATATTGGTCGGGTTTTTTCTCGCCCTTCCTCCAGGATTACACTCGGTAACGCGAGCAATTAGTGCGTGCAAAATTTCAGCGAATATCGGATTCTGCCATATGAACGCGTCGAATATGTTTACTATAATGCGAGCGAGATGTGTACTGCTCTGGAAAAGTAAATGATATTGAGTTTTTAAAAGCTTGCATGAAAAATCATTTCTATTTTTCCAAACTCTCCGGCTTCTTGACGTTTTTTTAAACTTTTTCGTAGACTCTCGAGATCTTCGTAATAGTGGAATAATTTCGACTTGTTACGATTCTTCGATTTTTTAGATCGATCTGAAGCTGCCCGAGATTTTCGAAAATTATATATTTGAAGAATCGCGTGATTCTCGAGAACTACTTTTAGAATTTCGGAAGCTTTGAAATCGTCGTGTTTGAAGTTTTCTCAAATTATTAAGTCTCCTATGACTGTCAAAAATTTCGAAGCTTCCGGGCTTCTAAGGTTCTCTAAGCCAGCTTTTAGAATTTCAATGTTTCTGACACGTTTCGACGTGATTTAATTAAAGTACTGAACGGAACTGAAGCATTTTAAATGAAAAACAACTCGAGAGGTAGTTAATCGTTTCGACCTGTGCACGGCTCATTCGGCACTGCATTTATTAATTGGAACGTTTAAAACAATCCACGACCAACAGTAGAGGGAAGTTGATACAATGACAGGATGATACAATGCAATTATCTGGACACCGTTACCTGTTCACTAGGACTCTAGTTAACTGTTTTGTATGATGGAATTTACGTCTGTATAGGCGAATCTATTTAACCGAACATCGAAATCAAATTTAAATGAAATTTCTACATTGTATATAATTGACACAGATATGCAAAACGTGGTATTTAAATTTTCATTCTGGCCCACTCAGGAAAGTTGTAAAATGCAACTCTCAGTATGTAGTAACTAATTGTTCTATCTTAATAGATTCTTATCAAAAATAGCGTCGTATGTTCCAATATTAAAGAAGCGATCGTCTTTTTAAGCCTGTCCGAATATTAATACATTACCTATGTGTATGTTCTATGTCTATCCTTCAATAGCAACAACAATTCACCCCCAGTGACGTCGTTTAATAAGTTTTTTAAGCTCCCGCTTGGTACGGCACAATTATTGAAAATCCTATTAACGAAAGAGCAAGGTACAAAGAATATTTTAGCGCGCTGTATTTTACGTAATTGACTCAAGTGGAATTATAAAAATGGGAAACTGAGAAAATTGATCACATTGATCAATCCCTATGAAGGATCGAAGAATTATCGAACAAGACAAGCTCGCGAGCGCGGAAGAGTCGTTCAGAAATGGAATTCGACGAACAACTGGCAACAAAGGGGTCCATCGAGCAGCCATCGTTGTCTCGGTTCGTCGCGAGAGACTTCTCGTCGTGGGAGACCGAACGGGACAGCTCGCGTCGTTCGCATCATTGTTCCCGGATAGGGTGGCCAGGGGTGGCAAAAGAGAGGCAGGGGGTGGCAGGAGTAGGAAAAAGGGGGTTGGACAGAACGCGTGTACGGTCGAGCTCGGGGAGAGTTGCGAGAAAGAGTGGCTCGGAAAACTGGTGTGGGCTGGCGGGGGTGAGTTTTCCACCACCGAGCGAACCGGTAGCGCGACGTTACCACCGCCAACAGCGCCGACCCAGTCTGTGTCTCGGATATAAAGTGGTCGCGTGCTTGCAAGCTCAGTCACTCTGTCCCCTGTGTGTGAAGGCACCGATCCTTGCTTTGCCGCTTGCCGCCGCGAGCCAAAAACAACAACCACCCGACACAACCCCTGGATCCCTGGATCGCGCACCCCCACGTCGCTAGCTCCTTCGTCACGTTACACGAGGTATTTTTTCATTCCTGATTCAACCTCCTTTTATTTCGCGCGCGCCCAAACGAGAGCGCCACCGGCCTCGCGATCCCGTTTTCCGGCGCCCCGGTACTTTCTACATTTCAATTTTAAGCGCCCCGTGTTCTCCGTTTTCGGTTTTCGAGAGCACCCGTGATCTCAAATTTTATTTTTTGGCGCACCTGTGCTCTCAATTTAATTTTTGGGCGCTCCCGTGTTCTCAATTTAATTTTTGGGCGCCCCGTGTTCTCAATTTAATTTTTGGGCGCTCCCGTGTTCTCAATTTAATTTCTGGGCGCTCCCGTGCTTCCACATTTTATTTTTGTGTGCTCCTAATTTCATTTTTGGTTTCGGGATGCCCCTGTGTGCTTTCACATTTTATTTCTGCGCGCCCCCGTGCTCACAATCTCATTCTTGGGAGCCCCAGTCCCCACTATTTTCGGTTTATGGATGCCCCTGTGCTTTCACATTTTATTTATGTGCGCCCCCGTGCTTTCCATTTTCATTTTCATTTTGAAGCGCCCCCGTGTTCATACACTTTATTTCTGTGCGCCGAAAGTTTAATATTATTGAGGGGCGATATTAAAAATTTTATTGAGACATTTTTAAAGAATAGTTTCCGTGCGCACCGCGCTCTCAATTCCATTTTTGGGCGCCCCCATACTCTCATATTTTATTTTTCTACGCCCCCATGCACAAGAACCCTTAAAGTCGATTTTCAGGAGCTCTTTTGAGAAAATTCTTGATTGTAACTTTGAAGATCCGATTTCACAGATAAACTGGAAATAAATTCCTTGGGAGTTCGGATTCTCACGCGTTGCATGATAATATAATAAAGATCCGCAGTTTAGTGATAACCGTATAACAGATTGCAGATCTGAAAGAAAATTCGTAATGAAATTCGTAGCTTTGAGGGTGTCTTGTACTTCTGAGATCGCTATGAAAATAAAATCTGCTGCATCAGTTGCGAGGCATTGGAGTCGAATAGTTTGTTCCATCTTTTAATAATTTTAACACGAGGTGAAAACTGGCGAAGTAATAATGAAACGAGGTGGAAACAGTATAAGAAGATTGCTGATCTTTATGCAGCAGAACATTCATGATATTAGCTTTGAAAATGTTCTTTAGGTATCTTTCAGAAAGATAATTATCGAGATTGTAAATTTTATTTATGCCACGGGCTATTAACACTGACCGGGTACAAAATGTATAGGATATACATTATTTATAAAAATTACGAGACTGAACGTATTTTGAGATTCCTCACAATTTATTCAATAAATTCCTTTATTCAAGCACGTATTATGATAAAAATTTCTAATGGGAGCATCTTTATAATTTCAATCCTCAAAAAATGAAATATTATGTTAAAACGAAATTAACAGATTCGTCTTCGTCGTAAGACGCGTTCAAGTTCGAAGATTAAGTATGTAAAGTGTTGTTTCAGAATCTAGGTTGCACGGTTCCGTTTCGCAAACTTTCCGAATTCTCGCGGAAGCTTCTTCTCCTTTGTCACATTTTCAAGTAGGTTCCCTTTGGTCCATTAGGATAGACAAGATTTTACAAGTGCATTGTTTCAGCGAGGTACTTCTGCATCGTCGATGAGTCCAGTCAGACTCTTCATGCGCGTTAATATTAATACGTATACACATTGAAATTAAACTGAATATCAGAATTCCATTTTAATTTCGTAAATTAACGTTTGCGTCATGCTACGATGAAAAGCCGCATTTTCGTGTACCTTGGACAGCTTCAGCATAATCTCATCTTGTTGTACATTGTTTTAATTCTGGTCGGAGTGATTAGCAGAATAAGTCAAATTGCATTTCGAACTTTTATGCTGAATCGCAACGCTTGACAGTCACAATGTCCAGATTACAATCGAGTTTCCGATGAGTCTTTCTCAACTTCGATTTTGTAGAGATTAAGTATCCACAATTGAATCTCGGAGTGTATGCGGAATTAATTTTCATTTAACCTGTTCAGGGACACAAACACGTACGTGTACGTTTACCTTTCTTAATTAGAAATGATTCTGGGTAAAACAAAATCAAAATTTGTTGAACCGGAGAATCTCTTAAAAAAATAATAATCTCGTCGTACCGATAATATTTCAATCAACCAAAAATCTCAATTATAATTTTTCTCACTTCGAAAAATTCCGTCTCCGAGTACGTTAATCACGCACGCTGAACTTTTTTCATTAAAATAATTTTATCTGGATTTAAGAATTAAAATAATTTTATGCAGATTTAAAAATTAAAATAATTTTATGCAGATTTAAAAATTAAAATTGTAATCTGTTGGTGAACTAGTCCCTGAATCTCTCGACAATAAAAGTGAAATACTGGTCGCATGGGAGCGCTGATAATATTTTAATGAAAACTGGAAATTAAATATTTAGAAAATCCGTCTCTGAAGAGGTTAATTGCGACGCTCGGTAAAAATGCCACAAACGAGCTAACACTCGCAATCTGCTGATAAGACACCGCCGATAGCACGGTGTAAAATCGACGCTGCGAATCGATCCTTCACTAGCAGCACAAAGATTAACGGGCCTATATCGAATGGCAGGGAACTTTGTCGGCAATCTCGCAGCTTCGTCGCTCCGATTTTCTCGGATAATCCTCGGCAAACGTGCCGGAGGCGGCGGCGGCTGCCGTTCGAATATTGCCCGCCATTTTCCCGAAGTTAACTGTGCGCGATGCTGCATAGAGGAAGCTCGCGGGAACGCGTATTTCGAGACAGCAATGCTGGAGTAAACTGCGGAATTAAATTCAACTCGAGAGCTCTCTTGATCGCTCAGAGCGACAGAATTTAATTTGTGAAACTTGCCAATCAATTTTTGTTGCGAGCTATAGCCACCGAATTCTTTCTATTTTTCTTTTTTGGTTTATTGCTGGTTTTATTCGCAGGAACAAATGTTGAGAAATGTTTTCGATTATCTAGAAGATGTAAAATAGATAATACAGTATACAACATAAAATATACAACGCGGTAGACAACTTGGAATTATCATCACAATGGCGTGCGACTAACATAATAACGAGGAAACCAAAGTTCGTTACGGTCCACAACGTGAGCTACAGAAGTAGTTGCTACAATAAATCTTTGGTTTTCTCTATTCTGGCGTTATGAAATAAGTTGTTCTGGTTTCGTGTGACTTTTATGGACTCTGTTGCAGCAGTCAACGAGCTAACCGTTTATTCGTCAAGGTATGTGACTGTAGAAAAGCAGAACTTGGCGGAACCGAAATTTGTCCACGTTTACTTTGAAAGTTGGAAAGAAATGTTTTTCAGAATTTCTAGCGTCGGAAGACAACATTCTAACGCAATTTTTATTACTGTAGCATGACTCAAAGGTTTTTGTAGAGACGACTCTTTGACTCTTCAATTTTTAACAAAGTTCGCGTATTACGTTTGTACAATTTTACACAATTTTTACAAAATTGTATTCTGCACAATCTTTTTAAAGCTCTTCTTTTTACATTACAGCCAATTTTACATTGGCTGTTCAATTTTTCATAAAGTTTACGTGTTACGTTTTGTACAACTTTTCTTTGGCTGTTCAACTTTTCATAAAGTTCGCGTGTTACGTTTTGTACAATTTTTCTCTGACTCTTTAATTTTTGATAAAGTTCACGTGTCACATTTTGCAGAATCTTTTTAAAGCTCTTCTTTCTTTCGATAATGTTCACGTGTTACGTTTTGTACAATTTTTTCTTTGACTCTTCAATTTTTGATGAAGCTCGCGTGTCACATTTTCTACAATTTTTCTTTGGCTGTTCAATTTTTGATAAACTTCGCGTGTTACATTTTGAATAATGTTACCTTGGGTTTTCGATTTTTTTTATGGGGTTCACGTGTTACATTTTGTACAATTATTCTTTGGCTTCTCAATTTTTGATAAAGTTCGCGGGTTACATTCTGAATAATTTTTCTTGGACTCTTCAATTTTAGGTAAGTCCGGGTGTTACATTTTGATTATTTGCGATGATACGGGATTAGCTTTTTGTCCGAATTCGATGCCCAACGACGAGACATTACTAATATTATTCTCATTATTATTATTATCGCGGTTGTGACATAGATACACCGAGTCGTAGATTATTTAAGCGGAGCGTGCTCGTGTTGCAGGCAATTAGCCGCGGACCGCAGGCTGAAATTGGTTAGCCGGGACATATTAGGTCGTTGCATTTGAAAAATCGTTTCCTTCGGTCCTGCACGTTCGTCCTCTATCGAGACTTGTCCAGTGCACGAGCAAAGAGCATCTATCGACCGGCTAATTCGTTAATTAATCTGCTAATCGTGCCGAGTGCTCGCTCTCGGTTACTTGCCACTCTCACTGCCCTGTTGCTCATAAATAATTCAATAAATGGACCGTTTATCTTGAAAGTGGTGCAAGTCCATTTTTTGTTTCGAGAAAATTAAAGGTTAGTATATTGGTCAATTCAAAAATATAGATTAATTATATCAAGTCTGGCAATGTTTCTACTAATTTGTAAATATGTAATTTGATTATATAAATTTCTTTTACGCGAATTTAACTAAAATAACATATATCTACGGGCTGTGAATGGACTTACACCATTTTCATAACTAGTCAATTGTAAAAATCATTTTATTTCAATTATGAGAAATTAAATATCACTTAAAATATATTTTGTATTAATCCAATTTTGTTTATAACTAATAACAAGAAATAAAATAGGAGTAGTATTTTTTATTTTGAACGTTAATTATATTTATGTATTGTTAAACTTAACATAAGATATTGCTATTATTTATTTATGCTCTTTATGTGGCAGTGTTTTGAAATATTCATGATGCACAGGAGGTATATAAGGTAATAACTGCTCTATATTCTTATATTTTTCGTATGTAATAGGTCTGGCATTGTTATACAAAGGCGCCAGGGCGATTCTTTCAAATTTTGGCGGTCTTCCCCGACACGTAGGTGATAAATCTAACGTCTTAAATTCTGTGTCCTCCATCGATGTTTTACATAAAATCGTTTCAACCATGTTGACATTCAATTCGGGACAAATCTGCCTTTTAAGTGCGATTGATATTAAATTAGGACGTGCATGTTTTCACTGGTATAGCTTGGTACAAGAACGACATTCGACTAATTTTAAAGCCCATCATTTATTGTCTCCTGAATTGTTCCAGAGCAGTTTGTTTCCATTTAAGATTCTGCTATGGTGGGTGGGATCCGAGTTCTGCGTTCGAAAACAAAGCTTAAACTGGAAGCTGGAACTGTTCCATACAAGTTAAATAATCTCTCTCAAAGCCGTATAAACCGTATACAGGGTGGTCCACGCAATTGTCCCAGGTCATAACCCCGTTATTAATGCAGTTACGAAAAAATACCAGAGGAGGAAGATAAATGGCTCGAAGAGCCCTATATCCGTACATATTAGGTTGGCAACTAAATTCGCGACCTTTTGTTTCGTAATTCATTTATTGTATCATTATAACCTCATTCAGTGACCGTTCCTTTTGAACTGTATATCATCGGAAAGCTCTGAATTTTTCGAATCATTTGATATAAAAATGATGCGTAAAAAATATATATATATGACTTTGTTTGAGAAAGTGTGGAGGTCGCGGAAAACTTAGTTGCCAACCTAATATTTACAAATAAAAGAGTATTGAACATTGTTTGTTCTAAAGCTAATAATTACCGAGATATTCACGAAAGTTTGATCAGCTGTGCATAATTCAGATTCGAGGTGATCAAGTTAGTTGCCTCACCCTGAACAAAACTATGGAGGTGAATGCACTCTTTTTGTTGTGGCCACCAAAGTCGGAGATGCTGTTCCACGTAATTGGCAATTTCCATCGGCGAAATTTTCACGGACGCGGCGTCTTTCTGTGAACGACAGCCGGCCGTCGTTCATCGAGCGGAATCGAATCGTCGAATACTGTCGATTCGCTAGGGAATTTTGCAGCCGGTGTCGTGCCGCTGGCAAACGAATAAAACTAACTGTCAAGGACTCACAATCAACGCTCCTCGAATCGTCCCTCTCGCGATTAATTCCACGCTTGATTCGCTCTCACGATCGATCTTCGATCAATTTCGCCTCTCGTTTCAATAGAACGTGGATGAGCGCCTCCCAGACCGCGAATTTTTCATCGTTCGCGCCGGTTTCGCGTTGACGAGCTCTGAAATAAGCGTAACCACAATTTTCACCATTTGTGAACTTGTGTCCTCTTTTTGTATCGATCCAATGTCAAATTTGATTTGTCTGTTATCAATATTTAATGACCAGATCATGGACATACGACAAACGCTTTGTCTTTCAACACTAACCCAGACCATCACTGGTCAAATGACCATTTGATATTGAAATTGATGAGCTTTCATTTTACAATTAATGGAATTATAAAAATGCCCATGGGAAATAATTCAGTAGATTTCTTTATTCAACCGTATATTATAATATATATTACACAAATTCTAAATTCATTTTTGCTATTATTGGGTTGGCAAGAAAGTAATTTCGGTATTTTAAGGTGAAATAAAAGCCAATTTTTCTATTCCAGCAATGAACTTTAATGAATAAAATATTTTCCATTTTGATCGATGATCTTTTGCCATCTTCCTGGTAGCTTCACAATTCCGCGCATATAAAACTTCAAAATTTTCCCAAAATTGGGTTTTATTTCACCTTAAAATACCGAAATTACTTTCTTGCCAACTCAATATTATAGGACAATGCATACAAGTCACTATGTATTAATAATAATAACACTTTTTATTATGACAATGGCAAGATTGGATTTGTTCAGATTTCATAAGATTTTTGCGGTAGCATGTACTTGAATAAATAAGTATACTAAAAAATCTTCCAAGAACATTTTGACGAGTAAGATTATTATCGCTAGAGGCATTTGTAATTGTGTCGAAGCAGTAAATTGGAGCAGTCTTGGTAAAAACGAGCATTGTTTATTGGAAAGCGACAGAAAAGGTTCGAATTTGTTGGGACAATATCATTAAACGAATTAATAAAGAGTCCTTAAAATCCTGTTGGTCGGAACAAGACGAAACAACGAATTACGGTGATAACGAGCCGCGTTAGGACCTCATTCGTTCTCGTTAAGCGATCATTGGCCCGGCTGGACCGTGTCCCGACCACTGTAATTAAGAAAAATAGCGCAGCCATTCAATTCAATGATAGTCACGCCGATCCTGAACACGGTCCACCATTGGTCCAACGAGTCTTCTCGATCGGAGAACGATTTTCGAGGCTCGATCGCTCCAAAGTCTGTTTGATCAAAATAAAAACGAAGAACACATACATTAATATTGAAGACACGAATTTTCTTAAATATACTACAGATTCAAACGTCCCTACAATTTTCGTAAAATTTTTGTTATTTTAAAGATTTAAAGATCGAAGCTCTCTCTTCACAACGATGCCTTAAAAATTGATATACGATTTTTTCCGGCTGTTTTATGGAGCAGAAACAAAAACAAATTCGGTCAAGCAAATCTTTGAATTTCGTTGAAAGGTCGATAAAACGACTAGAAAAATGATTTTATAAGAATATATTGATTGTATAAATATCTTTAGTAGAGCACGTATTATAATAGGAGCCGCACAAAATCTAAATAAGATCAATCTTATCATTTTTATAAAGGAACATGTACCAATTGTTTTTAAGGCTCGGTAGGTTTAGTGTTAATGAACGTCGGAGAGTTGGATAGTGGAAAAGAATGATCGAATTTGTCAGTCTATGAAAGAATGTAAGAGGTTGGAAAATGGACAATCATCGAGGATTGTGTGAAGTATACAGCATTTTGGAAAATGATTGTTGCAGATTGAAGAGATCATGTCGTCGCTGCGAATCGCCGTGCTCCTGGCCACGGTTCTGATGATCCTAGTCGACTGGTCCACGGCTCTGCCGGCCGGTGACAAAGAGAGACTCTTGAACGAGGTAGACGTAAGTAGCAAAATGCTTTCCAGATTGTCAGTAGAATGGGAACGCATCGGCAATCCTTATTTTCCTTGGAGGGTGGAAAAGTTTCGGAAAAATGTGCCGCGGCGATAGAGAAATTAGATTCTAAGGAAAAACGTCAACATTTTGTTACAGTTTCTGTTGCACTTTTCATCCTTGTGATGAATATGATGCAATAAAAACAATTGAATCGGAAGCTGCATTTATCTGCAGCTTTCTTATATCAATTTCCGCCAAACCGAGGGTGTGGAATCTCTATTATATAGTCACTATTAAGTCGCGACATATAATTTCTCTATATACCCTGTACAAATAAATCACATAAACACTTTTCAATCGCGAAACAAAAATTCTAGTAGCGTTGAACGATGGTAATTATTATTAGACCGCGGATCTTCATGCAAAATAAAAATTTCTTACCTGAATTGCAACAAACTGGAGTGAAATAGAAATTTATTTTCTTCCCTATTACGTTTAGTAGTTTGAAAATAATATAATAGTACGTTTAAATTTTCCTAATATTTTTGCTGTTTTAAATTACACCTACTCATTTTTGCCATAAATGCATCAAATCCGCAGTCTAATTATTATACCACGGATCTTACTGCAAAATAAAGTTGAAGATCAAATTAAAGTGGTAAAATTAAAGTCTTAAAATTAGTTTTAATATTAAAATCGATTTGTTTTTGCCATAAATGCATAAAATCCGCAGTCCAGTAATTATCGTTCGCCAGGAATTGTCAAGGAAAAGTAATTCTTCTTGTCTGACACGTTTCGTATCGAGATGTTATGCTTCCGGCACGATTCCGATCGAGTATCGTTCGTTTCGAATGGAAACCGTGTAGCATGTAATAGCGACTGGCTGGCATACGAGAAAAATTAGAAACTCGCCAGGAGAATGTCGCGCTTGTTAGAGTCGCGACCCTCGAGCGCCCACAAATGGGCCTCGTTACCATCTTCGGCCACCGTTGGCCCCGATTTTTTCGCCCAAGAAAACGGCCAGGCTCGTCTTGAACTCGTTTCGATCTCCTCCAGGAAGAACGTCGTCTCCTAAGCACGCTGATTTCGAAATTTCTCCGGCCGTCTGACCGATTACGTTCCCATTCTACTTGGGCGCTATCATCCGCTTGCTCCACTTGCACGAACTAACACACTGGGTATTTAGACCCAGCTGACGCACAGCTGGGTATTTAGACCAATGAGACACTCGTTCGACACCAGAATCATTTAATGGACATTTATTTCGGTACTTTGTTAACGCTAAACTTACCAAGCATTAAAAGTATCTGGTAAATATATTTTGATTCCCCGGAATTTTCAATATAACAGTTTTTATAGTTTTTATATATATAGTTCAATATAATAGTTTTTATAGCTAGAGTTTTTATAGTTTCTCGAATTGTAAAATATAAAACCGGTGATTTGACCGTGGCAGGTTTACTGTTAACGCTTTGAGCGTCTTCCAGAAACTGTGGACATTTATACACATTGAAAAAACGTTCGCGCTAATAGAATATTAAGCGATCTTGAAAATTGCAAGAATATTGAAAAGTGTTCTGGGAGACTTCCCTTTGCAAATACGTATTCAGAATTCGGGAGAAAATTGTTCAAACTCCGCGGAACCGTTCACGTTTGCAAAGTCTCATTAAGAGAATCAACTTCAGCTTCTGGTGTAGAAACGCTGTCTGAAAAAGCGTTCAAAAAATTCTTTGGAAAATCCAAGTTGTACGCGAAAGAGACCTCGGCGAGATTTTTTTACCGGAACTGACAAAAGTTCAAAGATCGACGAGGTTTCGGTAATTTCGCGGGAGGCAAAAGAAATTCTAGAGAGCCCCGGATAGGCTCGAAATTGACCATGGTAATTACTCTTTTAATTTTTTGGCGCCTCACAGCCGCTAATCAGCTGGTGCACACGGTGACCCGCGCTTCGGCTGGCGCGCTTCCGACGACACAGCCGCGCGTAAACATTCGTTATGAGCTCCGCGTTTACGCAACGTTGTTTACTCGTAGATATTCGTATCGCGGTGCATCGCTAAATATTGTTGCGCCCTCATTTTTCGTTCCGCTCTGTGTACCCGAGGGCCTGGAGTACCTGTTTCTTTTGTCATGTACTCCTGTTTCACGTGTTATCTTTATTTTCGCGATTCAACGCAATATCGTTGCCGATGTTACGGATTTAACCCTCTATTACATGAATTTTTAAGACTAGTTGAACAAAATATATATGGCTGTTAGTCTACTTAAAAATGAGTGTGGTCATGAAATAAATAATATAATTTTATTAGAAAATGTTATTCATCGCATTTCATGACTGTTCCTGTAACTTTATACATATGCGGTTCTCACTTGGAACCAACATGCTCGGAGTCTTCAGTATTGTCTACTTAATTTACTATAGAACATTTCAAATGTAAGTCCCCAGTTGGTAACGGAATGCAATAGAGGGTTAAGAATATCGATGCATTATTAAAAATGGAATGACAATTTCCTATTTCGTGAAATCAATGCAGAAAAGTTTGATTTTACGCATTTATGAAAAAAATGATGGCTGAAATTGAACACAGTAAAACAATTAAAAAACATGTGAAATATCGATGTAACATTTTCAGCATATTAAGATCATTAAAAATGGAATAGCATTTTCCTGTTTCGCAAAATCAAAGCGGAAAAGTTTGATTTTACGCATTTACAACAAAAATGGTGGGTGAAATTGAACACAGTAAAATACAATACCAAGATTATTGAAAATGAAATGGCAATTTTTGCTTTTGCATAATGACCCGCTGTTTATGCGACCACGTGCGTCACGCAAGGAAGTCGAATTAATTTTACGCTCGTTGTTTCGCATTTGTAACTCGTGCCACGACATTCGAGGGACCCGGGTCTATTCTTCATTACATTTTTTGAAATGACTCGCCAAGAGGACCGCGCTGCGTTTAATTAAATGTTGCGACCCTCCGGGCGAGCACCATGGAAACTCGTGCCGCGAGGTATAATTGATAAAAATGGGAATGGCGGAGGACCTTACTGTTCCAGCTCTTGTTAGAGCCATTCAAATCCATGCGTATTAATTCTCTTTTATTTCCCACTTCGTTGTTTCTAACCCGTTTATTTAAGGTCAGAGTTCCTTATTGGGTTCCACGTGTGTCGAAACCTTTTCTTGCACGATTCGGCTGTGTTTATACAATCTGAACAGATTTTAGATCAGTGGTCCGTAACCTTTTTGAAGTCGGGGAACACTTTTGATATATGAAAAATTTGCGGATCGCCAAACTTAATGATCCAAAAAACAAACAGAAACATCCCGCGTAGAAATAAATATATTTTAGGAAATATATTATTAAATATATTTGATATATTTCGCGGAATTTCGCGGAACACCGGTTAAGAACCAGTGTTTTAGACTGTAGAGACAACATTGGTAGTACGTTTTTCATTAGCATACTGCGTGATTTACGAGAAATGAAATTAATTCAACTCCCAACACTCCCAGAGTTCGATGTATAGTCCAGTGAATTAGAACACTTGAGGAACAAATTGCCGCCATTTGAACGTTCCGCAGTCGAGCGGCGACTCTGAGGTACCGCGAAAAATTTCCATAACATAATTCAGAACAGTATACTACATTGTTAAATTTATTTGCATTGGATAAATAGCTGGGAGTACAAGTGTGCCGCGGATAAATGCGCTCCGGTACGCGTGTAAAAATGAGAAAAACCCAGGTAGAATGAAGATGTTCTACTTGCACTGCAATGGCGACTCTGTGGGGGATCGCTGAAAATTACTGTACCATATAATCTTCTAGAAGAAAGAAGTAATCTATGTACATACTCCTCGCTGGATATAAATTGACGAAACCAAATTAGAATTTTATTTTTGTTTAGACGAAATTAATAGACGATTTTATGCGTAACAAAAATTGTCTAAGTCAATTATAAGGGACAGAAATTAAATAAAACTCTCTTTCAATAATCTCAGAAAGTTGAAAATAATTTTACGATATCATTTAAATGTATACATATAATCCACGTGCGAGCTGACACGATGCACTGCAAAATGATTTAAAATAAATACGTCACGATGCCCACGAATTAATTTGCCCATAAACTCGTCAATTTAGTCAAGTGGTTCTAACAATTTAACCGCTCACTGTATTATCGTCTCTTTTCCGTTCATTTTCGACCGGTTTCCAGTTTCGTGCCGGTTCGATTTGACGCGGTTTAAAACAAATTCGACCGCTCGGAAATGAATTCGGCCCGACAATTAATTAGCGGATCGACGGGCCGATTCGCAATGGTTGCGTCGCCGGAACGAGAACGTCTTCCGTTTCCTAGGAAGATCCATTCGCCAGAACAATTTCCCTGGCGACAGGAAGCTCGTCGGAAGGAACGAGGCTGATCTCGCATTGCGACCACGCGCGGCCACCGACAAATAGAATACGATGTCCCGTCGGGTTTCGGTTACTCCCTTTTAATATAAGGGCTTTAATATAATACCCATGCGTCAGCCCGACAGCTCTCGACCCATCACCGATCCCGTTTCTTCCGGGGAAACGCGCACAAAATAAAAAGAAACAGTGGACTTGAATAAACTTGTACGGAATTTTAACGTGGACCTCCGAAGGACTACACCCTACAGCTTCCACTCGCAAATCGATTGGGTTCTGGCTTGAACGAAGAATTATTTGTAATAGATTCTGTTCGAGACATGGACCGCAAAGCTTTTTTGTTAAAAGCGTTCTCTCGCGTTAGAAGTTCTGATAGAGGAAAGTTGCTGTCAGCAAAAGTTTCAGCGGAAATAGAACTTGTAAAATACACTGAGCGTTTTGCAGAAGCGGCCAGGGGATACAGAAGATTATGTAAATACGTGTTGCGTTCGTTTTTCTTCGATAGTTGTTGATACTTTTGTGTTTCGATAGACTGCGATGGGTTTGCTTCGCGCAGGGAGCTTGAAGCGATTCGTTTTAATTTGTGTCTTGTAAATATTTCTTGAATTTTATATCTTTACACATTCTGGATTTTTTCTGCATTTCACTGAGGATCTTTATGCGAAATAAAGAGAGTTAGATGCAAGTGATCGCTCCACCTTTTAATCAGTAAATGATAACATTGGAATAGAATTAATAATATAACAAATGGAATGCAAAGTCTTGGCCACCCCCGAGTGAATAAAGTTTCAGTGAGATAGTTTGGATAAATTTGACGTTTTAGCAAACGCGGGACAGCTACGAAGAGCCAACGCAGCGTGAAAAATAGAAAGTTTCACGGGGTTCAAAGAGGTTTTCGTTGTAACCTGGTAAACTTCCACGCGCGTTCTCGATTCTTGGGGAGTTGCAGGTTCTACCGCACTCGAGAAACATTTAGGGTCGGGTTAGCATAAACCAACCTCGGTCGATACGCTCGGATCCCTCAAACGGAAACTGTTGTCGCGATTAGTGGTCGAGGGTTAAAGCAGGACGACGAAAACGGGTGGAACCTGTTGCACGAGGCCCCCTTCTACCGGAACGAGAGTTTCCTTGGTTCGACATCCTGTTTCCTGGAAACGACCGGGATTAACTGTTTGATGGGACGTGTTTGTGGAATTCTGGGAATTCAGGCGTTTCTAAGGTACCTCAAGAATGCTGTAGAGTACAGGTCGTGTGATTTATTTCGTGGTTGAACTCGGCGGATCTTTTCCAGGCCGATTGGAATCGATATGATCACTTTTTCATGCGATTGGTGCCAATATAATCTCACTCTCTAACACGATTAGATTCAATTCGATCGCTTTCTGACACGAGTACATTCGATATAATACTTTCTGATACGCTTAGACCACATATGGTCACTTTCTAACACTATCAGAAACAATATGACCACATTCTGACACAAGTAAATTCAATATGACCAGTTTCTGACACTATCGGAAACAATATGACCACATTCTGAAACAAGTAGGGTAAACTGTACAATGATCGGCACGCAAAATCGTGGTAAAAATCTTTTTATCTTCTTTTGAAATGTTTAAACGAGCTTAACTTTCTATTATTATAATCTGATAGAGATTTTTCAGCAAAATCAAACAGTTTTACGAGTCGTAAATTTTCTATTATAAAATATGTTCAGTGAATAGCAATCGTAAGACAAATAGTACAGTCATTGGCACATTTGTTAACAGTCCTCTGTTATGAAAACTGACAATGTTGCTTTCAGATATAAATAAGATGCAATAGAAAAATGATTTTCTATACCAGGAATTCTTAATATTCGCCGTTTAAATCAAAAGTGCCAATAACTACCGCAGTGCCAGCCATACTACAGTTTACTCTAATTCAATATGATCATTTTCTGACACGATTAGATTCGATATAACCACTTTCTGACACGATCAGCCTTAATACGACCGCTTCTTTTTCTAAACAATTTCTCGAACTACATTCTACGCGAGTGTACACTACACTCATTCACAGATCCCCATAATTCATCATTCTCCTCGAGTCCTCCCCGATCTCTTTGACAAATTACGTCCTACGAATAAGATACACATTTCAGCTAAACCACCCACGCAATCATGCGACCATGCTCACATCGATATCTGGAGCAATTAGACATAATCTCAGCTCTCCATTAACTGTACGTGATCAAAGCGCCATTCGATCAACCATAACTAAATTCGAATCGATGGGTCCCTCTTCAGCTTCTGATGGAACCAACGGGGTCCTCGACTGTGCCCCATTGACATTTTCTTTCGGGCAGCCAAGTCGGTCGAGGGCCAATTCTAGAATCTCAGTTTCTCGAGAGAAGCTCTCTCTCTCTCTCGGGTGTATTCGCAGTTAATTCCTGGACAGGGCTCAAGTGGATGCTCGGATGCCTCGATAATGTCGCGTTGCGGCGGCTGGAGAACAATTAACGCTGTCTCTAATAATCCATAGATACGGGTTTAATCGCGCTTTAGTCCTCGACGCGATCAAAGACAAAGGAGCCTCTCGGCACATAATACAATAGCATAGCTCCACTCTTCTCTAGAGCGAGAACTTCGTCGAGACCCTCTCTCTCTCTCGATTTCCTCGCTCGCTTTTCTCTCTCCCGATTTCCTCGCTTGCGTGTAATACCGACGGTAATTGTAACACGTTAATCTCCGTTAGCATGACCGAACGGTTCCTTCCCGCAGAATTTCCTTCGTTAACCGAAGCTGCGAAGAACTACCTCCGTTTTCCTTCCCGAGCGCCAGCTCCGCGAGGAAATTGCAAGCTGCGATTTCATTCGCGACGCGATTAGTACTTGCCGGCAACCTTCGCCATTAACCCTACCAACTTTGCATCTGCGATCATTGGAACTTACCAACGACCTCCAGGAACAATCTTCTTAAATCGTCGTTTCGTCTTCTCAAATCGTTGCCTTGCACAATGGTCAGGAAAGTTTATGTTTTCAGAGTTGACGTCGATCTTCATGTATAGATTGTCTTCGTGTTCGTCTGCCATTAAGAAGTGTTACTTTAAATTATAAAAAACTCTGTCTTTTATAATCTACGATTTCTTGCAATTTTACTCCTGTATCCCGATAATTAACACAATTTTTATTTTTAATAAAAAACCGCAATGATCGCCCAAGAACGTAAAAAGAAATGTATAATAGTCGTGCCGTCGGTCAACAAAAACATTTTTTAAAAACGTAAACTTAATAGCCGATTATTGAAATAATTGCCGGAACGAAATGCTGAGAACAGGAACGTGTCGATCGTCTTACATTCAGTCAGAAAATAGTTCGAGAACCATTGTCGGAGACCGGTCTCCAAGAAACTTTTGCGCAACGATGTACCTTGCCAGTAGCGATACGACTCGAGCGTGTAACGAGGGACAATGTTTTTCCAATATCCTGCGCGGTGCTTATCATCGCCGATAAGCTCGGAATTTTATGGAGGCCGCAGCCGATCGATCTTCGTCGTTTCGAAGACTCGCGACGACGAATTTCCCCGGGAAAATTCTCTGTTATTCGCCTAATCCGCTTCTTCTGCTTCTTTACATCGTGCAGAAGCGGTGAACGCGAATTGTACAAACATGGTGGGAAATGCTTGAGTAGGTACCGCGGCGAATTAAATTTTCTTTATTCGAGAAACAACTGGGGAAAAAGGTCCGCGAGATGGATTACAAAGAGAGTCGTCGGTGTAACGAGATTCCGCGGCTCGGCGATCCGTCTTTTCCGATCTGTTTCTACGAAGAGCAACACTGGGTCGAAAGATGTTCTTCTGGCGAAGGCGACACGGTAATAAATTATTTATCGGAGCATCATCGGATGGAAAACCGCGATCGCGTCAGGGACACATCTGCGCCCTGTCGCGTTAATTTAACGGGCCGCCGTAAAAATTCCGGCCGTTAAATATTCGGAACTTTGCGAAAGTTACGACGGCTGTGGCGGAGTTGTCTGCGAGTCTCTCGAAGAAGCTTGCAACTGTGGTTCTCCGTATGTTTAACGAAGCTGAGTAGCTCTTCTCGGAAGTCGCAGGAAATGCGAGGAAGTCGATGGGAAAATAATGGCGTGTGCGACGAGAAAAGTATGTTGGAACGGAAAAAGGAAACTGTGTGGAGAAATGCATGAAAATATTTTCTGGAGGAAGAGAATAAATTACCGAAAATGACCAAAAATTACCGAAAGCAACCGCAATGACCGAAATGATCAGAAACGATAAGCGTGATCGACCAGACCACATAAACAACCCAATTACATACAATCACAAGAAAACTGTGTGGAGAGATGTATGAAAATATTTTCTGGCGAAAGAGAATAAATTACCGAAAGTTACCGAAAATAACCGAAATGACCAGAAACAATGAGTGTGATCGACCAGACCGCAGGCCACATAAACAACCCAATTACATACAATCACAAGAAAACTGTGTGGAGAGATGAATGAAGATATTTTCTGGCGAAAGAGAATAAATTACAGAAAATTACTGAAAATAAACGCAATGATCGAAATGACCAGAAATGTGTGTGATCGATCAGACCGCAGTCCACATAAATAATCCAATTACATACAATCACAAGGAAATTGTTTGGAGAAATGTATGAAAGTATTTTCTGGCGAAAGGGAATAAATTACCGAAAATGACCAGAAACAATAAGTGATCAACCAGACTGCAGTCCAAATAAACAGCCCAATTACATACAATCACAAGGAAACTGTTTGGAGAAATGTATGAAGGTATTTTCTGGCGAAAGGGAATAAATTACCGAAAATGACCAGAAACAATAAGTGATCAACCAGACTGTAGTCCAAATAAACAGCCCAATTACATACAATCACAAGGAAACTGTATGGAGAGATGTATGAAAGTATTTTCTGGCGAAAGAGAATAAATGACCGCAATGACCGCAATGACCAGAAACAAAAGAGTGTGATCGACCAGACTGCAGTCCAAATAAACAGTCCAATTGCATACAATCGCAATATTGTTATGTAACAAAGAGAACAGGTGGTCATCGCGCTGACTCGTTGCGCCAGCCGTGAAATAGATTAGGGGAGCATGAATGTGAGGACAGGCGAACAGGCAGTAAAATTATGGTACGGAGAACAAGTTTTTGAGGAAAGTCGACCGAATGTGACGGGAAAAATAGAAAAATGCCAGAGGACCTGCGAGAGAAAGAACGGGGAAACAGAGAAAGCACACCCATTCCGTAACTCACAGAGGCAACAATAGGCGTTTGTGTTCGGTTGCGTAACGCATTTGAATTGCAAAACAGAGGATCGCGAGCGTGAGTCTGGTCTCGTCTCGTCTCGTTTCCTCTCTGTCGTATACGTTTAAACGGTAGAATTCACTCACATTAGCATACACGGGTTACGTTTAAACTGAGATCGGCGAGTGAGCGGGTCCTTTCGAGAGAACGTCTTGCGTAAGAAATTGCTTCCTTTCTCTCTCGCTCTCTCTCTCTCTCTCTCTCTCTCTCTCTCTCTCTCTCTCTCT
>CM052243.1:4122328-4379760 GCA_028455795.1 Lasioglossum marginatum
CTCTCTCTCTCTCTCTCTCTCTCTCTCTCTCTCTCTCTCTCTTTCATCGTAGAAGAGAATCTTGTTGCCTTCTTCCTTTATTGAATTTTTCACGTCGCATTTTCATTATATTCCAGACGTGTTCCCGTCGACGGTCTTGTTTCACCAGGTGTTCCTCTTATTTCACTTTTCCCTTAACGACTTTATTCGCCGTGCTGGAAAACAGACGTTGCCGGCGGAAATCGAGGGGAACGGCTCTGCACTTATCGGGTGTGTCGAGCACTCGTGCTGATCTTTTCTTCGAGTACGAATTTGTCGCCAAACATTGCAACCGAATAATGACACATCTGTTTCCGCGTTAGGCTAGGTTACAGTGACTCCCACTGATATTCGGACACTTTTAAAAAAATGACAACATTTTTAATAATGAACCATACGATTTGAAATTTTTTGGGAAGTTAGAACAATTCGTTTGCTGCACAACGTGACTATTTTGAAAAGAATTGCAAGTTGTCGGAATTGCAGAGAAAATACTAAAAGTTTTGGGAAGTTAGAACAATTGGATTGCTGCACAGCGTGACTAAAATTTTTGAGAAAAATTGCAAGTTGTCGGAATTGCAGAGAAAATAAAGTTGCATTTTACAACTTTTTCATGTGGACCTATATTGAAAATTTGAAAAATACGTTTTGTAGATCCGTGTCAATCATATGCACTGTGAAAGTTTCATCGAAATTTGATTTGGTTGATGCGGAAGAAAACGACAGGCATTGAAAGATGTAAGAATCCTTAGATTTATTGCAATTAGAGGCCGAAAATCGTGAAAGACTGCAATTTTTATCATCTCTAAACGTTTGTGGCTCGTTGCAACGTCGACCGAATTTGACGAAATTTTCAGAATATGTTTAATTCACACAGATCTACGAAACGTATTTTTAATTTTTCGATATAGGCCCACATAAAAAAGTTGTAAAATGCTTTTAGTATTTTTTCTACAATTCCGATCAATTGCAATTTTTGAAAAAATTTGTTTTTACATCCTGTAGCAAACTAATTGTCCTAGTTTCCCAAAGAAAAAGTTTAAATCGTATAATACAATATTAAAAAAAGTTATCATCTCTTTAAAAGTGTCCGAATATTAGTGGGAATCACTGTATCTGCTTGCAAAGTTTGGTGTCAAAATTCTATGCCGAATGCCAAATTCCATGCAAAATGGATGTAGATAGGAAGTATAAAAAAATGCAGCTTTGAATTGAATTGATTTTCATCTTGCTAAAATGATTAAAAAACATTCTTACTCTGCTTAGAAATTCGCAGTCTGGTAATCAGGTTTGTCATCCGAGATTGGCGTCTCCGTGACGTCATTTTAAGGGGTGAAAATAGCAGGCGAATAAAAATCGATTCTTTAAAAACCCAGAATAGCTCCACGATTGCAGACATTTTATCATAATCTGCTCGAGCAGATTTTGCTGACTGGGCATATTTGTTTTTCTCCCCTTTATGCCGAAAGTTGTTCGTTCTTAATTATTTCGGAAGAGTCAACCTCTAGCACTTTGTGGTGAATTTGATTTGCGACAGGAGGGTGAATTCGGTCCGCAGAAGGGAGAATCTGGTTTGCAAAAAGTTGGATACGATCCGCAGAAGGGTGAATTTGGTTTGCAAAAATCTGAATGCGGTCTGCGAAAGGGTGATCTCGGAATTTAAAACCTCCACTATTTACGAATAAATCTGACATTGGTTTATTTAATAGATTCTAATAAAAATCTTCGCCTACGTATACGGGAAAATGAATACGATGAAAAAAATCAAATTATTGTATTGTTTTGATTCAGGAGGTGGTACTCAATACAAAAGTTTTTGATGTGTAATTTCAATTGTATCAAGTGGTGTCCTATGTTAATAGACATTTTGAAACGAAATTTAAGTTTGACTTTCATATACAGAGTTCAAGGCCTTCTTTTTTTATGAGCAACGCGATTAAGCACGGACTTAAATGTAGTTATTTGAAGAAAAACATCGATGACCTTGGAAAGTACGAGAAATAGAACGCATAAGGTCCGTTGTCGTCTTCGAAAGGATAGACAGCCACGGGAAACGGGAATCTCGGCTTTCTCTGTCAGCGTAGCCGGTTTTTCAGGATATTCTAATCGCGTTCCTTTTTCCCCTTTTTGTCGAAGTCCCGCGCGCGAACGACAAATTGTGATTACGGCGGCCTCGTTAATATTCAAATCGTAGTGGACGCGCGCGCGAGCAGCGCGTTCAGTGAGAATAAATACGAAATAAATCGAGAAGCTTATGTCGAGAGGAGACTCGGACGGACAGATATGCAAATCTGATTTATCATTTGCTAAACGGACGGCGCGGTGGCCCATTGACGAGGTCGCCGCTAAATATTTTGATGTTTATCCTGCGCTCGAGGAATTAGCGACTTTTAGGGAAAAGCTTTTTTAAAGTAACTTATACCGCGGGAATTGCTTTTTAAATGTCATTTTTCCTGTAGTTTTCGAGGTTGATGTTTTTTTTTTAGCACTTGATAACTACATAAAGAATTTTTTGATTTGTCCAAATTAAAGAAGATATTCTGGGGGTCACACTCTAGTGCAGTGGTTCTTAACCTTTTTGAAGTCAGGGAACACTTTTGATTATATGAAAAATTTGCGGAACACCAAAATTAATGATCCAAAAACCAAACAAAAATAAATATATTTTAGAAAATATTTTGCGGAATTTCGCGGAACACTTGCAAAACGCTCGCGGAACATCGGTTAAGTGCTTTAGCGAGACATCCTGTATAGCCGCGTGTCTCGGAATGAATTCGGACGATTTTAATTCTGCATAAAAATCCGCATACAAGCAACGAACATCGAGTCTTCGTCAACGAGAAATCGTCTCGAAACTTGGACCGCCTGTGTACTCGGCTTTTTACGTCGAGCAAAATGGCGGTCTCCGCGGGGAACGTATCCGGCGAAACGAGCTCGACCGGGCGATTTCTCGCTCGTTAACGAGCGTCGTTCGCGAGCGCGTGAAACGAATATTGTTCGCCTAACGGCCGATAACCGTCGCGTCGCTTTGAATAATTGAAACGAATCGCGTCGGAGATACGATTTTCCTACCGATTTTTCATAGTTTTCCCTATGGGAGCCGCTCGCCACGCGCGTCCGCGTGTGTGTTTGTTCTCGATGCTTTCCGGCGACGCAACGATTCGGACGGGCCGTTAATGGCCGATAACGCCGAGTGCAGATTTTATTCGCGAACGGATTAAACGGGAAAAAGGGGCGGCAACGATGGCGTCGGCCCCGCGTAGATTCAATTTTGTCGACTTCTCAATCGGGACGGTAAATTCATAAACGAGAGGCACGCGCGCGCGAGAGAGAGAGAGAGAGCCCGTTGTCGGAAATTAGAATATTCGTTTATGGCGGCGACATTTTACCGGCGAGAGACCGCGACCCGGATCCGGAACGTTTGCATCGATTACTTCGAAATAGGACCGCCGCGGATTTTGTGTGCTAGTCGCCTTTACGGCCGGATAAAAGCGGAAATGCATCGAGAGAGTATTCTCCGATTAACGCTTCGAATATGGTCTGGCATACCAAGCGAAGCTTATGGTTTCCGCGCGCATAAACTCGATCATAAAAAACCATAAATTAAAATGAACTTTTGTTAGTCTGGTCCAACGCTTCTTCAGCTAATTTGAATTTTTCCTTGCATTAAATGTATTTTTCCGAGCACTAAATGTATACAATGATGTTTTATAAAAATGAAATCGGTCAGACGACCAACGTTGGTAGTTTCACTATAGTTTCACTAATAAAGTAGACTCCTTTTTCCAGGATTGCAAGGGTGCGGGATTCGCGTTCTCATTTCTCGATAATACAAAAATGGGGCTTTTCATTAGTCAAAAACGCTAGATAAAAGGTCGATCTAAGCCGCTATCGCTCTCAAAAGTCCTATTTTTTCGTTTACGAGGCGTAATTTGCATTATTCGGAAGTATACCACTTACGCTGCCGAATAATACAAATTACGCCTCGTAAACGAAAAAATAGAACTTTTGAGGGCGATAGCGCTCTAGATCGATCTTTTATGTAGCATTTTTGACTACTGAAAAGCCCCATTTTTGTATTATCGAGAAATGAGAACGCGAATGCCGCACCCTTGCAATCCTGAAAACGAAGTCTACCGCCTTAAGAATTAAATTCCGAGGAAATAGATTTTCGATTTGAAGAATATTCTCTGCTTCAATCGCGAAAACAAATGATTCTCACGTGTAATTATTCTGCAAACTCTCCAAACATAGCAGTATATCTGTTTAGAAGGATCATGTAAGCCAACGTGTATCTGATATTGTCCAGGTTCGGTACGTTTAGTATTAATTAGAAGCTGGCACAATCTGTTCGCGTTACGGTCATTAACGTGTTCTTGATCGAGGACAAGAGGAATCCTTGCATCGTTAACCGCGAAGCAGCTTCTCTTGATCACATTATTCAATTAGAACAAGTGGGATCTCCGTTGCGGTATCGAAACTTAACGATCCAGACTAATAACAATGCAGCGAATTAATTGACGATAACACAGACAAACGAAGCACATACACGTTACAACTCGAGAAGAACCTCCTGCATGCGTTCCTCTGCCATTTGCTTTTCTAATTTGCTTGATGCTACTTGACCGAACAAAATGGAGAAATAATTCAGCTTTTGTAAAAGGACTCGTCGAAGTAACGACTTGTGAAATACTGAACAAAATGTAAAAGTAATTAATTCAGCAATAGCCTTTATAGTTACAATGTTCTATTAACCCCTTGCCGTACCTTTTCTTTTGTGATTAGAACGTCTTTACGTATAAAAATGTCGTAGAAGGAAAAAGAAAATGTATATTTTTTGTATGGCTACATTTATATGAATGCTTAAATATTGATTACAAACGAATCAGATTTTATTTCATCTAAAATGAAACGCGTAACATTCATATTTGTTAGACTTTGTTAAAAATCTTCATCACGAGTCTGGCTCGTCAAAGTACGGCAAGGGTTAAATGCAACGCAGCACCCTCTTATGAAATTATGAAATAAATTATTGTTAAATCATAATTGATTAGAATTATAAATAACGACGTTTACGAAATTAATTTGACTTTTTTGCATGTGGTATCTTCGCGTGTTAAGACTTTGCAAGAGTGTTCAAGGTTCAAGCCTAGTGTTTGCAAATCACTCGCAGCTTTCACGCTATTGTAGCATGCGAAATGGAAGGTAGCATGTGAGATCGAAGACAGTATGCGAGATCGAAGATGGCATGCTGTTTTGTTGTCGGCGAGATCGATAGATCCTCAGATCGAGCGGATCGGAGACGATAAATTGTGTTTTTCAGCTGGTGGACGACGACAGCAGCGTGGAGACGGCCCTCATCAACTACCTCTTCAGGAAGCAGATCGAGAAGCGGCTCCGGAGCCAGCTGGACGTGACCGATCTACAGCGCAAGCGCAGTTACTGGAAGCAGTGCGCGTTCAACGCGGTCTCGTGCTTCGGCAAATAGATCGACCTGGACAGCCCCAGCGACCAGCAAGCTTTACCCTTCGTCTCCTCTTCGTCTGTCTCTTCCGGTCTCTTCCGGACACTGATATCCACTTCCGGTCGACACGACATCCGCGCGGACAGCCCTGCGACTCGCTTTCAACCCCCTGAATTAGATTAATCTCCCTCCATTCAAATAGAACATCAATTTTGCTCTTTGGATTGCACTTTCCTAGATCGGATTTATTTGTTTATCAATACAAAGAATTCTATACCACCAATCACCATGTACATTTAAGGAAATCGATTTATCAAATATTTGTTTTTTGCAGTCACGATCAATTTTTCTTCAAATTCTAAAAGCTGTCTTTCGACCGATCAGATTTCTCGTTCGTCGACCAGCTAAGTCGAATTGTCCATTTCCGAATTCCCTTAATTTGTTTATATTTTTGTTGGAGAGAGCGGATTTTTTGTCGAAGTAATCCGATTTTAACCATCGTTCGTGGAATAGCGCCAATTAAAAACGCAGATATAATAGAATCCTTTTTAGTCGACAACAGAAGCGTTTCACTTCGTGAAGAATCAGGTTATCGAATTTACTAAACGAAACACTCGACCGATCATTCTCCAGTTACTCCAACAGTAAGTTAATCGAGATCTTTACAATCAATCATCTTTCAGATCGAAAAGGTTAAGGAAATCCTACTGATATTGTCTGTAAAAAGTGCCGGAGGAGCCGCGCGGATGCGAATACATACTCGATGTTAACACGTTCGCTATCACCATTCGCTGTCTACCTTCATTGTCAAAATGTTTCATTAAATGCAGCGCACCACTTCTGTAAAATAAAGAAATAATTTTACAGAAGGAACTCACGGAGCCTCTGAGCATTACACGGTGTACTACGAATTCAACACTAGAAGCATCAACAGCTGTCAATGTGTCCCGATTTCTATTCTTTCTGAAAATTGCAAGAGTTCGACTGCGTCAAATGAATTCGAGTGCGATCAAATAAATTACAAATGTGACAGAGTGACTCAGAAATGTGCTTTCTTGAAAGAGGCGATTCCTCGGGTGATTTTAAATAACTTTTTCCTTCGCGAGAATCATCTCCGCGGCTTCGTCGAGTAGTTATTCGTGAAAACACCCGTATTTTGGCGAATAACTACTCAACGAAGCCGCGAAGAAGATTTTCGCAATGGAAAAAGTTGCTTGAAATCACTCGAGGAATTTTTGGGACTATGTAAAGTGCAAGTGTGGCATACAAATGACGGCGTCGGCGAGCGTGTTACGTCAAGAAATCGTAGATTAGCTAGACCGAGTAACACGTCCGAGAGCTCGTGTCAAACAATGCCGTTTACTGCGTGTATCATATGTATATTTTCGCGAGAATTGCGAGCCGTGGGTTTACGCGGGTCAGCAAACGCACGGGTTTCGCGTATATGGTGTTGCGCAGCGCGTCACGAACAGCCGAAAGTCGAAAAAGAAAACTATTTCCTTCCATTGCGATCGGCGAGAATACCTCTCTGATATCGATCCGTTTTTCCCTCTCAGCTTCCATTCTGATTAAATGTCGCCGGTTTTCGTATCGCGCTGGAACTACCGTCAAGAGAACAGCGCAACAGTGAATTTTTAGCGAGCAATCTTCGAATCGAACTGCGAAAGGACGCCTAACAATTGCGAAACTTCGCTTCTTAATCGACGAGGAGCGAACTGTTCAGGCTAGAGCTTTCGCACAGTTGCGATGTTTTAATGGAAATGCGAATTGTCGTGTCTTAGTATCTTGTTCGAACGTGAATCGAAACCTTGTACGATATTTGACTTGTTTACAATAAAATATAACGATCGCTGGACTGTGGATTTTCATGTAGTATAGAAATTTGTGTTAATCATGGGGAACAAAAATGAAATAAAAATGAAATAGAAAGTGGTGTAACAACATTCTTGAATTTTTCTGTCTTCAGATTTTTTAATTTTAGCGAGTAATTTCTATTATAAACGCATGAAATCCGCAGTCTGGCGATCCCCGAGGACTTTGGTTTAATATAATTGTCTAGAAGAACAGGAAAATTGATAGTACTCGCATTGATTTGTTTCTACGCGAATGTCTGAGAAGAATAGAGTTCTATTTCGATCGGAAAAAAGGACGAGGAACATTCTAAATCATAAAATTACATAAGATATGCTTGAAATGATAAAAATTATGAAAGGTGGAGAACGACCGGATTTCTGAATTTCTGAGAGAAATGAATAGATCAAATACAAAAGTGAAAAGACGCTAGAAGAATTTAATGATACTGTTCTATTATTATTATTATTTCAAAATCCGCAGTCTAAAATCTGATTTATTCTCAACAGACCATAAAATCTCACGGAATTGCACAGTCGGTGATTAAAAAGGAAATGTTGCGCAAATGTGCAACCCAAATAAGAAACGATAAATTTCCATTCAGGTGCTTCGTTAGCTTATCGGAATTATTTTCGCTTATTAATTTTCTCTCTTTACAGTCTTCCCGGACATTCGTAAACGCTGTAATCGTTATTGCTGCGATGCAGAAATAAGAAAACGTCGTCGGTAGTTCCAGCGAGCGATCGTCGAATGTACGATAATTTGGTTGAGTTACCCGGCGCAAATTGTATCCAGAAAAGCGATATAAAAGCGTGATACGTTCGAAACTTGTCCTCCTTTTGATTCCGTTCCTCGTAGATCGTGCGAACGAGTCCGAGGAGCCAGTAAGCACTTATGGCGTTCGAAAGGTAAGTCAACGGGAGTTCGATAACTCTTCGCCGTTGATCCGTGAACGGCGCGTGATGCTCGTATACGACGAACATGATTTAGCAATCTTCGGAATGTTCCGACGACGGCAATTAACCCCTTCGTCGACTACAGCACTCTCGAGTCACCTTTTACGGCTTCCGGAACGGTGCTCGAGACCTGCTCGAATGTGGTCTCGAGTTTTCATCCCAGACACTGATCTTTATTTGTGTTAACAATTTTCTATTCTACCCTTTGTTTGCAACTGAGTATGCGTTCGCTATAATTATTTTAACAATTCTCTATTCCGCACAACTGGGTATGCATTTGTTATCTATCGACGATTTTCTAGTAGTATTTTCGAATTCGACATATACCAGTGACATTTTTTGCTTCAGCGCAAGATGTCGTAGTTAACATTTATTTTGCACACATTTAAATCCGCAGTCTGATGCAGGCTTTCAGCAGCTGAAATATTAATCAAGCTTTGTTCGTGGAGGGGTTATCGAAGGATTACAAGAAGCACTTCTGGTCCATGTATTTATTCATGTAAAGATCAGTGAGTTTGTAAACTCGAAATGGTTTTCCTATCTCATGCGTAAATATTCTAGCGAACACATAATTAAATAATTGACAGCACATGTCACGTTCAAATACGGTCTATGTAAAAAACGTAGCCCCCGAAAGGGTTGTGGATAAAAATTAAAATTCTTCGTGCGCAGTTCGTGTGGTCCGAGGTAATATCGTTTTCACAGAAATTGTGTGTAATTCATGCAAGGGGCGTGTTATCGATTTGTGTGAAGGGTGAGGTTGCCTAATACAAGATGTTACTACATTCAGTTTTATAGAATCCATGCAAGAAAATATAGAAGAAATACGTTTAGAAAATTAATAGATAAAACTGCGAATGGTCATAAGCAATATTCATTTCATAGTTGTCTAAAAGGAAAGGACTCGATTTACTAAGTTGAAAGTAGCACATTAATGTCCGTCGCGACTTGTGAGGTCATGTTGGGCAACGTTGCCCCACTGTACGCCACTTAGGCGACTCTGGGAGCGGTTTCGGGTCATCGGTGCTTGCAGGGACAAACGCAATAGTCCGGGGCCAGCTGGACCGCGTGCTCCTTCACATTTTGCGCGGACGAAGCGGAAGCGGATGCTTCTAGCCAGCCGACGGTCACGTGCCTCGCAGACTTCGGCACGTCCTCGAACTCCTGCAAAACGTGTCGGCTAGATTAGCGTCGCTGCAACATGCGGAACAAGCGGAAATCGCGATCGACAGCCCGCCGGGCACCGGATAGCTGGTAACTGGCGCGCGCGATCAGCAAAGCTGACAAGTTGCAGCGGCCGGAAGCCGCTTAACCGACTTTAACCCTGTTATTCCAGGGCCCGAACCTTTCAATCGATTCGAAACCCGGTTATCGAGAGACCAGGCTCGGCTAACATGTCGAAAAAATCGTTTGACTATCGCATAAAGAGGCTCAGAAACATCAAAATTGAACCTGTCAATCCCTTACGCTGCAATTAATTCGGAGAAAACAATGTGTATGGTCTTCGTCTATTCTGAACGTCCTAAGCCCCTGCGATTAGTAGACAAAATTTTAAGAACCTTTGGAGAATTTAAAAATATAGGACTTCGATTATTCAGGCCTTTAATGTCTGAATACTTCCCACAAAGCAATAGTTTGACCTAGACCAATCCATACGCGGCAAAAATTATTGCACAATTTAATAAGGATTTGGTTCAGCACCGTAACCGATTGTTGTAATATCTGAACAATCATTGTCCACTAATTAGCAAGGATAATCAAGATTCTACAAAATTATTAAGAAAAGAAATAATTGTCTACATAGCTTCTATACATAAAGGGGTAAGAATCTTTCCGATCTCGAATCGTACTCACGTGGATCATCGAGGAGGAGATCACAGAACTGGGATGGATCACGTGAGTAGCCATCGATCCCTCTCGCTCCTTCAACGTCTTGGCTCCAAGCCTGACGACCAATTCATCAGGATTAAGGAAAATACCTAGAACTCGTTAGGCGGGACCCAATCATCCCCTTTAAATCTCTCAGCGAGCGAAACGGCGAACGATAACCCCGTTCCCCGATTTCCTACTTTATTCCTCGTTGTAGAAACAAAATCCTATCTGTACCGGGAGATCAGCTTCGTGACTGGTCGAAGCTGAATGTCGGGTTCGATGAACAAAAGGATACGTTTTCAGTAAATTACGAACATGATCGTGCCTCTCTCCCTTGAATCCTGACGCGAGGAGCATTCGAGCAGCTCCCAGTATCGTTTTCGATTTCTGAAAAGCATTGGCCCAAATGTTGAACACCATAATGACTAGACTGTATCCTCGATAGCTCTGTCGAGTTGAATCAGTTAAATAAATATTAACACTAAATCTACCGCTGCCTGTCAAATGGCCAGTTTTATATTTTTGATTTTATAGTTATTGAAATTATGAAGTTGCATACTTAGCATTTATAAGCTAAAACATTTTAATCACTTTTAGAGCTCGGTAGGTTTAATGTCAAAGATTGGCACAGTGTTTTACCAATTCGCTAACAGAGAGCCTGGACAGCGGTTTCGCATTTGCAGGAAGACCGTGCTCGGGTTTTCGTCCGTCTATCCAATTCAGAGGCGTTCCATTTGCGGAATACTCTATATACTGCGAAATAAACAATAAATAAATCAACAACACCAGTGAAAACAATAACAATCTGTCCAAAAATATTGCCTGCGTACATCCTTATCCACGAACGCGTAAAATTCTGGCCGCTGCTTCTGATCTTCTCCATCCGCAGCGTCGAAACTGTTTCTTGACTCTTCTTTAATCTTCGTTTGTTCTTCTTTAATGCTTATACCCGTTGATCGTTGCTTTTTAATCTTCATATCCACTAATTGTTCCTCATCGTGTGTATCCATTGGTTCTTCCTTGATGCTTGCATCAATCCGTTCTTCTTTGATGCCTGCATCAATCGGTTCTTCACAACTGCTCGGCTCCTCTTTTATTCTTTTGCGAGTGAACATGTCTTTAATTGATTGATTCTTTTTCGCGCTGGGCGACGGTGTTTTCGATCTCTTCCGGCCCTTCGAAGACTCTGGTTCCGCGTCGATCTTCTGCTGTCCCTTGAGCAGAAGACTCACGTCTATCGAGTCCGCTCTCTTGCTGAAGAGATCGTGGAGTTCGGATAAGTTGGTGGCGGTGGACCAGTCTTTGTCATTGCGAATCCTTGTTACCCTGGGGAACCTGATGCTGATTCCGTCCGCGGTGTGCACACCTTGGTTCGTGAACTCCGCGCCCGTGATCTCCCACACCGGTTGCTTCTGAAAATAAAAATCGAGCTGTTGTGACATTCGAACCATTGAAGACATTAGGAAGATTTAAGGATGTTGTTGCATTATTCTCGACCTTTTAAGGTCAGTAAAAGTGAAAATTTTCAAAAATCCATAGTTATGCGACAGTGGGGACTCCCAGGAGTTTGTACCTTCGGATCTCTTGCTACGAAGTCGGGAACCATCGGCTTGTTCGCTCGCAGCCAGGACGGCAGTTTGTTAGAGTCCTTGCTGATCTTGATCATGTCTAGCTCGTCCTGCAGTATGGCAAGTGTCGCGTCATCGTGACCCGTGTGAACCTAAGATAAGATATTATTTGTCAAGGCTGGAATTCGAGGGTTCTTGCGTGACATTCGAGATCGATTACACTGCCCCAATATCAATTTTGTGTTTCTGATAATAAATAGGGGATCCTAATCTGATGCCTCTGGAAATAATTGTTTTTACTTCTTCTAGTATATATTGTTTTTGATTTGGAAGAGTACACTATCAGACCGTTTCCTTTTCAAACGAAATTTCTGGAAAACTGAGTGACAGTGGACGGTGCAATTGTCAGTGCTATCGATGCTAGTGCTGTTGATGATAGATTCTCACTTTGGTCACTGTTACCCACTGGCGGTGTTCCTCGTCGTAGCAGCCCATTAGAAACACGGACATCATTCCACCTGCAAATATCGGAGAACATTCTGACTAATGGTAATTGGTAATATTTTGAATGGCAAATATACCCCGTTCTAGGAATGAAGATCTAAGTCCCTTGGGGCTGAGAAAGGCAAGGGGTACTATTCAGTGTCAACGTGAACGTATCGATAGTCGATACAAACCTTTGTTTCCAGTGCCGTACCAGGCACCGAGAACGACGAGATCTGCAGCATCGGCCATCGCACCTCCGAGCAAGTAGTCCTTCTTTACCTTCAGCCAGTGTCTCTTCCCGGGCTCGTATGCACCCTGCGAACAACTTATTGTTAGCCCACTGAAGCAAAAACCGATCGATCCCTCGATTCAGGCACACAATGCAATTTTGTTCGCAAACAATGTGTTCTTTCCTTGATAATCCCAAAAGACTACAATCATTATGTAAAATTCGCAGTCTACTCATGACGATCTACACTCTTTCAATAGGGGTAATGAAGTTCAAAGTTGTGACACTCACAGTGATATCCTTCAGGACCAATCCCTCCAAACCCATCTTGAGGACCTTGGCGATCATCTCGGCCAGCTCACGCGGATCCTGAAGTCATTGTTCCGTGTACACATAGCCTCTAATCGACGCATCTAAACACTACAATTTAATGGAGGACCTCGTGTCTACTTACATGCACTTCCTGGACCTCCGAGAGCATTATCCTGTTCGGAATCTCGGTCATCCTCTTCTTCAAGATCCGTCTGCGCTCCATCATGCTCCTGCACAGAAGAATCATTATCTCTCTCCCAGAATTAGCTACCAAATTTCTTACTTGTGCAACAGGACCTCTCCATTGTAATAGATGCAGTCGAACACGAAGAGACACACGTTGGCGTCCTTGAACTCCGCTTTCTGCGGGGAACGGAGTCTGGTTAAACAAGAGAACGTACAAGTCAAGATGTACTGTGAACAATTCGAACCTTGTGGATGCCCAGCGTCCCGAAAGGCAAGGGCTGGCCTGTCTTCGTGTCTATCACGAGGACCTCTGAGTCCAGGATCAAGTCGTCGCCGTCCGGAAACGCCTTTGGAATGTAGTCCTTGAAGTGGTTTACCTGAAAGATTCTTTAGTTCTAGATTCTAGATTCTACATTTTCTAGATTCTAGATTCTACATTTTATAGATTCTAGTCTTTACATTTTATAGATTCTAGATCCAGATTCTAGATTTTCTAGATTCTAGATTTTCAAGATTCTAGATTTTCAAGATTCTGGATTTTCTAGATTCTAGATTTTCTAGATTCTAGATTTTCTAGATTCTAGATTTTCAAGATTCTAGATTTTCTATAGATTCTAGATTTTCAAGATTCTAGATTTTCTATAGATTCTAGATTTTCAAAATTCTAGATTTTCTATAGATTCTAGATTTTCTAGACTACATTTTCTAGACTCTACATTTTCTAGATTCTAGATTTTTTAAATTCTAGATTTTCTAGATTCTAGATTTTCTAGATTCTAGATTTTCTATAGATTCTAGATTTTCTAGATTCTAGATTTTCTATAGATTCTAGATTTTCTAGACTCTACATTTTCTAGATTCTAGATTTTTTAAATTCTAGATTTTATAGATTCTAGATTTTATAGATTCTGGATTTTCTAGATTCTAGATTTTATAGATTCTAGATTTTATAGATTCTAGACTTTATAGATTCTAGACTTTATAGATTCTAGATTCTACACAGCTCGTTGCACCTAGAAGAGGATGCAGAACAAGAGACTTGCCTTGTGATCGAGGACGGGCTTCAAGGACCTGCTGAAGTACCGGAACTCGCTGCCTCTCTTGTGGACCTGGACGCGTTCCCCGTCATACTTCACCTCAGACAGCATTCCCTGGGGACACTTCTTCATCGCCATCTCCACGGACTTGCAAGCTTCCGCCTGTTCATTCGTTATTCGCAACAAATATTACTATTATTAATTATGATTATTTAATAGACAAAAAGATCCGCAGCCTATCGACGATAATCCAACAGATGAAAGATGAAAACTGAAAGGAAATGGAAGATTGCTCACCAGCATCGGTAGGACGGGCGTCATCAAAGAGAGAGCAGCGACTTTGTTGCCGGAAGAGGACCCTGAAGAGGAAGCCGATCCTCCGGATCTAGATGTCTCCAGACATCTTTTGATGACATTCACCAAGTCATTGGAGGTCTGGTAGGCGGCGTACGCGTCATCGTGCACCGCTTGCAAGCTGCAATCGCGTCAAACAATCGATCGTACCTCGCTACGTTCATCTTACGACTAGCAGACCTAATTGAAGGTTATTGCTGTACTCTAACTTTTATCATAATATAAATTCAATATGTTTTTCGATCGTAATTTTGATAATCAATGTGTGATGATATCGGCGCACAGGTTCGATCAGTGATAAACAAAACAAGCAATTTTGCAAATTAATTAAAAACTCAACGTTTCAATCCTGATGTGGACCATTCTCAAGAGTAAATTTTTAAAATGAAGATACCGAATAAACCATTTTTACACACTTGCTATATCTGAAGAAATACATTTGAAAATTATTACAAGTGAACTGATTCCATGCCGGTAGACACTGAACTGACACTTTTATCATAATGCTTGTAAAGGACACTCACATGTGCTTAGGTCCAGTGTTTATCCTCAGGTCGTGCTTGATCAACCTGATGATCATCTTGAGGTCGTTGCAGGTGCACCTGATGCCCGAGAACGATCAACGTTAAACATAAACTTTGTGAAATCTGTTTCTCAAAATTTTTTAAAGAACCAAGAGTATGGTTTTAGATTGCAGATGCAATTTAAAACGGTGAGACAATTTGGAGAATTTAGAAGCATCGATGTGCTATTTTGCAAGTTTCCAAGATCGTTAAAGAGGAATTTCTGATTTGATTCCTATTGTTCGTAATCGACGCAGATTTCTTTTGCATAAAGCTCTACAATCTAATGATAAAGAAATTCCGGGAGATCCTCATTTACCTAGAGACGATCGAGCGGAAATGCTGCGCCTGCTCATCTTCTTTGGTCAGGGTCGACAGTTTTGCGAGGAAATGGTCCACCTGATGGCAGAGAGAGAAATGTATGTTCGCGAGAGTGCGATGGTTGCGAGCAATCGATGCGCACGAATCAGCGCGTGATTTATTCCATTTACGACATAGTTGTTTTACAAGAAGGGACACGGGGCTTCTCGATCCAGGCCCGAAATCCTGGTAAGCCGATCGAGCCCTGAAGAATTCCCCTCTCGCCCGAAACTCTATGCAATCTAATCGCGCGGCCAGATCGATTCTCATTCGAGGCGGAAGCCTCTTCTCCTCGGGAGCTATCGAAACAATCAACTTCCACTTCCGCGTATAAACGACGAAAATATGGAGAAAATGGTGGCCCGTTTCTTTGGAAAATACGGTAATAATATTAAGATTTTTCGTTGCGAATGAGACAACATTGCGTTATTCAGCTTGCCGAAGATAGTAAACTAGGGTGACAACTAAAAATTGTTACACCATTATTTAAAATATTTTTCACATCATGAGATTTGCATTCAAGAAATTACTAAATATTTCAATATTCTGATTGGATCAGTTTTCTATGCATAGAACGAAGAAAATGAATGGAAATATGCTAGTTCGGAGAAGTAGAATTTCGAAGATGGAGGATCGCTTTACCTCCTGAAGGGTGAGCACGCTGCTGGGAGCAGGGTTCGAGACGACGCTCTTTTCAAAGAATAATCGAATGGTCTCGGCTACGTCGCCCTGTCCCAGGTGGTCTAGCATCTCGTTCTCGTCCTGGAGCAGTATCCTGGAGAACAGTTTGACCAGTTGTTTGTTCTGCAGGTTGTAGATCCTCTTCTCGGCGGCTGGTAGCAGCATTCTGCACCAGAGCACCGTGTTGCCTTTGAAACCGTCTGGAAAACGGAAAAGTTTCTTCTCAAAATTCTTCAGCTAGCCTTTAAATTCTCCCTGCTGCTTCTTATAATCAATTAATTGGTTTAACATCGAACCTATCAATCATTAAAATTAGCTAGTACGTATTGTCTTGTAAAAATAACAAGATTGAATATTTCCCTTGAACCCTTGTATTTTAAAACGAAATCGGGCACAAACTTTTGTACCTAGCAATATGAACAATTGATTATTTCGACTGGCCGTCAGAAAATTCGATCACGGAAAACCGGCAACGCGAGGCTGTCGCTTGGCTAGAGACGAATATCCACGATCAGCGGCCCGGTTTTATCGTGCACAGTTATCGCCTCGGAACTTTCCGCTCGAACTTGTTGCATTCCGACGCGACGCGTTTCGCTCGTCGCTCCCTTTTCCCTTGCGACCACGCGCTGTTTCTTCTCGTTCGAGTCCGAGCTCGACTCATCTATCGATTCAATCATCGCAGAACGCCGCTCGACGAAACATTCATCAAGGATCCTTTAATAACGCGTCTGTAGCTACTTGAAACGAAATTCCTGCGGCTCCGGTATTAAAGAGATCATTCCACAATGCTGCGTCTATTCGGAGTGCTTAACATTAAATCTACCAAGCAAGAAAAGCGAGTGATATACATGCAGCTTTCATTTAAAAAATGGTTCAACGCAGAAGCTACCCCCGACTTCCTTTAAAAAATCGATTTATACAAAAACGACCTCCTGGTTTCATTTAAAAAATTGTTCCACGCAGAAGCTATCGCCGACTTTCTTTAAAAAATTGTTTAACGCAGGAACGACACCCGACTTTCACTTTAAAAAATTGTGCAACGTAGAAGCTATCCTCGAGTTTCTTTAAAAAATTGTTTAATGCAAAAACGATCCTTTCATTTAGACAAATTGTTCAGCGCAGAAGCTACCCCGAGTTCATCTAAAAAAATCGTTTAATCCCTCGGTTTCGCTTAAAAAATTGTTCAACGTTGCTCCTGAGCTTCTTAAATAAATCAGGTGAACCAATGGACAATCTCGTTGCCAAATCGGTCATCGAATGACGGAGCTGTTTCTTCCGATAAAATTCGTGGGAATGGACAAAGTCCATGGCCCTCGATTCCGTCGGAGCCGCTTCGCACGAAGTGTCGAATTTTTTGGCGACAATTTATCTCTCCGCGTCGAAACGTGTGTAAACCGGATCCAGATAGAGCGATGAACGTTTCGCAATGATTTTATTTCCGTCGCTCTAATCTGGAGGCCCGTGCCAATCTATTTCGAAGGAACGAGAAATAGAAAGCGTTCTAGTTGCGATGGTTCTCCGATCGAGACACAGGTTTCGTTCGTTGTATTCGGGCGGATCGAAGGATGCGTCGTTCGACGGACAGAACTTCCATTGATAAATCCCGGCCGCTTCTTTTTCCTGGTCCAATTACTGGGCTGAGTAATTTCTCGGGATGAATCGAAGCGGCGCGCCGACTTCGGAACACCCCCGGTGTCATCTGTCTTCATTAATTACGGCCGATAAGATAACGACCGCAAACCGTCCGGGCCGCCGCGACTCGGTTACAGAATAGGGTTACTGGCCGTTAGAAAGTTCTCGTCTAAATAAATAAACAAGACACCGGCCCATTAGGGTGGTCCTTATTGTTCGACTTTCTGCTCTGACACCCCTTTAACACCTACAGACTAAACGCGAATCAAATGTCTTGGCTTCACGAAGATGACAAGCCTCTATTTATTTAGATTTTGTGCAATTTTTATTGCAATACGTACAGTGAACCACGAAAGTATTTCAACGCATTTTATAACAGTGTAACATTTTCATAATTGTATCAAACGACCTGATGTTTTGTAAGCAATTAGAAGCATTGGCTTACTAAATGATCTGCAAAAATAATTTTCCAAAAATTACAATTTACAAGGTTGCACGCAAAAATAAGAAAAGCATTTTTAAAAATTTTTTTATTTGGGCCCTTAATGAAAATTTAAAATATATGCTTTGCAGATCTACTCGATTTAGATATAAATCGAATAAAATATTTTCTTATTTATTCTTTTTGGCAAAGTCATCGGACAAAGGGAGAATATCTTATTCATTAAAATTCATTGCTTGAGTAAAAAAATTGAGCTCTATTTCACCTTCAAATACCGAAATTACTTTCTTTTCAACCCAATATATTCAGAAAGGTTGAAAATTGTTGGTCTCCTGAGTAAAAGTTTAGCACCAGGTTTGGTGTTAAATCGTGACAAGAAAAAAGAAATCTCTACAGCTAAGGATCGCTCTACTAATATCTAACTGGTATCTAATTTCTCTGTCTTTTCTAACGTTCGAAACTGTGCTTCTAGCCGGGGCAACCTGTTGCCGGCTAGCCGCGCACCGGTTGCTTCACGGCTCTAAGTTTCATTCTTTCGATTTCTCACAGTCAACGTCGACGATTTTTTATCCTCATTTTTTCGCGGATGGTCACGCAGAGGTTTCAGTGGGAAAAACTTGCTGCAAAGTTGAGACGTGCAGTGATTCCCGGAGCAGCGTCTTCACCTAAGCTTCTGCACACGTATTGTAACAATGACAGGGAGATTGTTAACAGATTGGCTAATCTAGCCCAGACTATTGAATGATAAACATTGAAAGAATTTTTAAAACGAATGTGCACTGCTTCATCGATTTTCTCTACTTTTGGACATGGACATTCTACTATGGAATTCTAATGTAATTTCATACATCTGGATTATTTTCAAAATTCAATTTTGTCTCTATAGTCGCAGAAAGGTGGTACACGATAAATGCAAAAAAAAATATCCACAACAAACAAAACATCCACAAAATAACCACTACTAATGCGACGCGGAGAGTCGCAGTCGCCGGCACAGTTCAAAGGCCCGCGCGTCCTCACAAAGTAATACCAATATAAAAATTTTTTTATTATTACTTATTTTCTTATGAAACTTTCACCAATATATTTGTGGCATTTTTCTGATTAAAATAATACCAAACACGATATAATTTCAACTGTATTCAGTGGTTTAATTGACGATGAAAGTTTCGGGCGCAAGGAAGGACAGCGTATGGGAAAGATAGAGACGCGGAGAGTCGCAGTCGCTTCGGCCGCGCGCGGTCACTCTTTACACGCGCTATCCTTCTCTACGTTCGGCTCGGTCTTTGAAGCTCAAAAAAACAGTGTCCGTCTACGAACTTTGCAAGCGAACCTCCCCGAGGCTTTTGCGATTATAAACGATTTACTGTAGTCCACTGTGCGGCGGATCGGGCACCGAGAATCAGTCGGCGTGTCTGATCATTGCAAGCCGATTCCACTGGTAATTACGGCGAGTCGTGAGAGGATTCAATGAGTCAGCTGTGTCCCTCCGTGGAAATTCTGATTGAGGGCCCGGCGAGGACGCTGTCGCGTTATCAGTTATCGCTGTCCGCGGAACTACACTTTGTACGAGCCGGTGGTATCAACTCGGTGACCTCTCCCCCCCCCCTATCGTCCTCCCGCGTTTCCTTCGGCCCATCGATCATTAATTACCACTCGCTCTCTCACTCATTCTCTCTCTCGCTGTTTGATCATTCTCTAATCTTACGCATGAAGTCACCTCCGCTTTTGCGAGCAAGCGCCCGTCTCGCCGCGACGCGAAAACGAAAGCGAGCAGATCCCGCGCGCGCGGTCTTCGAGAGGCGCGAGAATCGTGTTTACTCCAGCGTGCGGAATCGCGATCTGCCCGTAAACAAAGCAAAAAGAAATTCAATTGGCCGACCCTCGCACCAGCCGCGATTTTTTCGCCCGAACTATCTTCTCGCCGCGCTTTATCGTGTCTCCGTTTGCACTCTGTTTCTCTCTCTCCTTGTCGCTCTATCTGCCGAAAGAGCGAGGGAGATTTCACTTTTCGGAGGAACGCGCGAGAGATCAGACCGGGCCTCCATCGAGCTATTGATCGACCGCCGGTCCAATTTAGTAAATGTCCCTTGGTAAATCTGTTATTAACAAAAAAAATTGTTCAAAATTGATTACAGAAGGTCAGATTAAGTGGTGCCCGACGATTCAGACTTTCCATGCATATCTTCAAATTCTAGAAAGTAATTGATACAATATGAAATTGCATCGTGTTTAATCATTTGTATAATCATTTTTTACATATTCGTCAGAGTCAGTATACTAATGTCGTCTCTCAAGCGTTGTTCCGTTTAAAAAATTAAACGCACAACTGATTCTTGACGTTCCTAAAAAAATTGATTGAAACTCTACTTCCGAATTCCTTTAAAAATTCGGTCAACACATTCTCCGAGTATCCTCAATAAATTGTTGAACCCACATCTGACCTTTGGCTTTTCCAAAAAAATCAGTAAATGCAAACGGCGCATATGAATTTTGTTTAAAAAATTGTTCGGCGCGGACATGATCTCTGAATACCCTTAAAAAAATTGTTGAACCCACATCTGACCTTTGGCTTTTCCAAAAAAATCAGTAAATGCAAACGTCGCATCTGAATTTTGTTTAAAAATTTGTTCGCCGCGGACACGATCTCTCAATACACTTAAAAAAATTGTTAAACACACACCTGACCTTAGGCTTTCCTAAAAAAATTAGTAAATGCAAACTCCACGTCTGAATTTTGTTTAAAAATTTGTTCGACGCGGACACGATCTCTGAATGCCCTTAAAAAAATTGTTAAACACACATCTGACCTTAGGCTTTCCTAAAAAAATTAGTAAATGCAAACTTCACATCTGAATTTTGTTTAAAAATTTGTTCGACGCGGACACGATCTCTGAATGCCCTTAAAAAAATTGTTAAACACACACCTGACCTTAGGCTTTCCTAAAAAGAATCGGTAAATGCGAACGCCGCATCTGAATTTTGTTTGAAAAATTGTTCTGCTCGGACACGATCCCTGTCCACCGGAAGCACAGCGATTTTCGGCGCGTCGAAATTGGCAATCGGAAAAGCGAGGACAACGGTTGCCGGTCAAAGTATCGTCGATCGGTGACACGTCGACGCAACTGGTGACGATTTATGGTGCCGCGCAGCTGCTCCTCGTGCATCTCTCCGATAATTAAAGTCGAGCAGACGAAATGTCGCCGTCCAATTATTATCGGCGCGCGCGCGCGTGGCCGATTCGTGGCGGAATTCGTCGGAGTTCTTTGGCTGCGTCGAAGCGAAACTGGCGATCGCGATCTAGTTTCGAAAGGTGGGAGGATTTCGGAAAGTGGGGAGGAGAAGAAGAGCTCTCGGTCCACGGAGAGGGCGGAGGTTCTTGACCTAGCGCGAAGATCATCCTCGGGATGGTAACTGTGCCAAGTCGCGGTGACTTTCCGCTCGGCCCGGCGCAATCTATCGAAAAATTCGATCGCGCTCCACTTATCGAACATGAGTGTCCATTGGTGTACAGGCGACACCGTTCGCATAAAAATTCGAACAAATCTCCGACAGTTGCACACGACAGACAGCGTCTCGTGGTATTTGAGTTAGGTTAGCGTCGGACGTGTTCGCTGGATCTTCGCCTTTTAAAGTGCATTCTTCTAGCTGTGATTTGCCGTAAAAAACGCTCGGAAATTCCATCGGGAACACATTGAAAACGCAATTTGCAAATTACCGGTTTCCCCGTCGATTTTGGACGATTAATCTAACCTCTTAAGCGAGACGCATTTCGACGACAGGAAAATTATGCGATCGTGTTCGATAAAGAAAAGTAGAATCAGCGGCCGAAACGCGGTTGTGGCCGTTGTGGGGGCGTGTGAATTTCTTGGAGCTGCGAAATCCGTGACCTTTGCCTCCGAAGCACTTTCGCTTAACCCGGGAGGAAGTCTCATCAAGGAAACAGATGACGTACCCCGGAGGGCGTGGCTTAGTTGCCCTAGACATCGACGGAGCCGGAACAATGTTTGCCTGGACTCTAATACATATTTGGAAATCTAATACAGAAGATTGCCACGTCTCGTTTTTTCTTGTTTAAATTATTTGTTATCGTAGCTATTGGGCAGGGTCAAGGTCAAGTGGGCGTGGCTCCATAACTCTCGGATTCATATTCAAATTCCATTATTCTGTAGCAATTTCTGAGACGATCAGGGTATTGTTGACTGACAGAATGTTTTCGGACGTGTTTTCTGATTTTACTATCAAGTTTGACAATCCCCGTTGCGCAACTTTCCCCAGCCTTCCCCCGCGCTACGTCGAATCTCCGGAGCTTGTATCAGGTCGTTAAGTATGAAACTTGACAAATAAAACACAAATTTCAAACGCATTTGTCAAGTTTCATACTTAACGACCTGATAGAACCACGAAATCTCGTTCGCGGTTCCTAAACAATAATATTTATCCAGTCCTAGGCGTCGATAACGCTAGCTCGCGCGACACAGAGCACGCGAATGCCCTTCCTGTAATCGAACCGTGGGAGATAACGCCGCCACAGCGTTCCCGAATCAAGATTTAGCAATACGAGATCAATATAACTCTTTGAACCCCGCATCCAATGTTGTGTCACCCTTCTGCAGCCACAGAAAACTCAAGTCTTCACCCCATTTATAATGTCCTAGAAAGAAAGGAGAAGGAGAAAGAAACTTATCTCGTTTGTATCCCCGTATTTTCGGTAATGGTTAACCCTCTATTGCATGAATTTTTATGACGAGTTGAAAAAATATATATATGTGGCTGTTAGTCTACTTAAAAATGAGTATGGTCATGAAATAAATAATAGAATTTTATTAGATAATGTTATTTATTGCATTTCATGACTGTTCCTGTATGGGAACTTTTTATTATCCGATTGACGATTACAATTGAAAGTAATGTAATCGTTAACTAAAAGTAGGAATTTAATTGTTAATTGCGATTAACGATTGAAGTAGAAATTTATTCGTCAATCGTTAATTAAGTTTTTGCCCAACTCTGCTTGGAGCCAACATGCTCAGAGTCTTCAGTATTGTCCACTTAATTTACTATAGAACATTTGAAATTTAGGTCCCCAATTGGGAACGGAATGCAATAGAGAGGGTTAAATATTGATAACGTAGAAACAGAATTTTATTTCGACGTTTCAAAAATCGTAGTTAGAATATTATTTTGTCACTTCCCAATAGGTTAGTAAAATTGTAAAAAATTGTTAATTGTGAAGAGCAGCGTTTTCTAATAATTTCAAATAACGTTTCTTAATGGAAGTACATGTATAAATAAGTAACTTGCCCAGCAATCGAGAATTCACTACCCCAACCGTCGATCCGTCGATCCACGAGGAAAATCGATTGTATAATACGAAATACTCGGTGAAATTGCGCGAGAATCGATAAGGGAGACGAATTGTTACCAAATTATTGTAATCTCTCGCTTTGATTGAACAGAGAGAGCCGCCTAGCGCAGGGGTCGGCAATCTTTTGAGTCGGAAGAGTCAAAAATTACAAGTGGCTGAGAGATAGAATCGGTGCCTAATCCTCGTTAAGCGATTCAGAACGATTTTTAAATGTTTTTTTTTTTATAAAATAAATAATATTTGCGTATGGAACTAAAGAGCCGCAGCTTCACATCCAAAGAGCCGCATGTGGCTCGCGAGCCGCAGGTTGCCGACCCCTGCCCTAGCGAGTTCGTCAGCACTCGATTCACGCAGGTTTCTCTCTGATTGTGAGTGAATGAATGAGAGCCCATTCTCAACGAATCGCGCGCGTCACTTATTTTCGGCGACAACGATAAACGGTCTATCTCTATGAATTTTCGGCGCCGGACGGCTCACGCTAGCCCGATAATTTCGAGATTACTATAATTATCGGCCGCCTTTTTTTACTTGCTGGCGAGAGGTCACCGAGAACCGGCTCTCGTTTTTATCAATAGGCACTCACGGCCTCTCGTATCGATTCGCGATCGAGGGATCAAGGACTGGAGGAATCGTCCTGCGCTAGTTGCCCCAGAGGGCAAATTTGGCCATTGGGGAAAAGCAGAGTTCTCTCTAGTCATTCCGACTGTTCTCCACAAGTATCTCGCAAGCCAAGGAAAAAGTTGTTCAGAATATGATGACCTTGATATCATATTTCAAGGATTGAATGAACTCGATGAGGAATGCCCCATTGTAAATAATTATCTAAAAATTGTTTCTGTCAATTCAACTTCTTTCTTTAACCCCTTGCCGTATATCATTTTCTTTACGGTTACAGTAATTAAAATATTTTTATCCCAAAAAATGTCGTAGAAGAAGAAAGAAATGAAAGAAAATTTATATTTTTTGTATGGCTCATTTATTTTAGTACTTGAATATTGATTACAAACGAGTCAAATTTTATTTCATTTAAAATGAAAAGCGTAACATTCGTATTTTTTGGACTTCGTTTATAATCTTCGTCGCGAGTGTGACTCGTTAAAATACGGCAAGGGGTTAATAGTCCTAATTAATTTAATAGTTCTTAAATTCCACTAGCCTTTATTTGCTAGACCCATCTATTTGTGTCATAAATGCAAAAAATTTAATAATTGCCTACGGTTTCCGATTGGACACAATAAAAATCGCAGCCTTCCAATTTGAGAAGAGCGATTCTGTTTTAAACAACTGCGCTTTTAAGCAGCTGCGCTGCTCGATGGATTACGCGAGTCATCGTGCGTATCTGTTGCGAGTCCTATATCAGAAGGAAACCAAAATAAATGTTCGTAAATTGGCGAAAAAGAAACGAGCCCGATGAAGAAGCTCACGCGGTTTAGAGTTGGGCAAAAATTTAATCAACGATTGAGGAATAAATTTCTACTTCAATCATCTTTTTTAATCGCAATTAACAATTAAACTCCTACTTTAGTCGTTAATTGCGGTTAACGATTACATTCTTTTCAATTGTAATCGTCAATCGGATAATTGATTAATGATTAACTGCTGAAATTTCGAAATGAAATACGAAATCAAAACTATATGCATACTGAAAAAAAATGTGAACTGAGTTTTTGTTCAGATATATTTCTGTCAATTCTCCATCTCCGCCCTCTGTCTCTCTCACCCTTCTTATTACAATTTATGGATAGACCGTGTGGCGGTTAACTTCAACGATTGATTAAATCAGTCTCCGATTTTTCGATGATTTCTTTTTTTAATCAACGATTGACGATTAACTTCATCAATCGTCCATTTTTCAATGATTACCTTTTTTAATCGTACACATTAATCAATCAATCTTGGTTGTAATTCGAATTGATTAATGCCCTACTCTGACGCGGTTCTATTTACTCACTGTTGTTATCGCTGTATAATTATTTATTGCGGTGACACAAGCGCCGCGCGGGAAAACAGAGCGGCGAGAGTTCTGCGCAACTTTCCGCAAGAATTCGGCGGTCGTGCCTATGCTCGTGCTCGGAAATCGTTGTTGTATGTATGCGATGTAGATACGAGATCTCCAGACAAACGTTTACATTGAAACCGACCCGCGTCATAGATCCCCGGGCCGACGTGCTGCGTCACGAGTCGTCATTGGTCCGCCGATCTGTATCGTCGTCGATCATCGACGGGTTAGCCCCGCCCGTTCTCAATCATCGCGCGCACGATCATTCTCTCCGGAGGAAATCAAGAAAAATTCGCGGAAAACTGCGATGGCTCTTTCCCGTCGCGAACAGACGCAATTCGCGAAACGCTCTTCTTCTTTGGAAAGAGGTCAATTAACACTTACTGAACACAAAAAGTAGCAATTTCGGATTATTTTATAGAAATAACAAGAATATATCTAGCCAAATTTTTACTACAATAATATATGTCCCAAGAAATAAATCTATTGATTAAGTTTATATAAATGCATCTTTAAATTCCAACGATTGTAAATTAAAAATTTAGGACCTGTCAAAAGAACCTGTAAATCTATTTTTTGTAAATCGTTTATAGAGTCTTCCTCGCGTAGGATACTGTTTTATGTTTATTTGGACGCGATGAACCTATTAAATTTGTTCGTTTGAAAGTTCGCGAGACTCTGAGAGTAGTGGAATGCGTTCCTGAATAAACGTGATGATTAATAAAATTTTTGCAAGTAAGTTCGCTAGCGATTATTGCCATGAAAGGTCCATCGGTGAATATTGAGTACATTGAACGGCGGCGAACTGTTTTAAAGTAGCTGAATTTTTAACTGGCACTAACTTTGAAATTTGTTCAAGGTTCCAAAGTTATCGGGGCAATAAAAAGGTCAACCACGCTCTGAGAAAATATCGTCAAAAATATGTGTGTACGAAAAGTTCGCGATTCAAGTTGCTTTTGCACTGTGATTCGCGGATGAATGGTGGCCGAGAACTTATATCTTATTTTGATAATGTTAACAAGACAGAAATACATGTTAACGATATTCGTAAATTCATTGAATCTCTTCTGTTATGTATTTCACCTTCAGCTGGTCGAACTCTACCGTGCCACTATCAAAAATAACAAATAGACTGCGGACTTCATCCGAAACTAGAGGACATTAGCTTGCCAAGGTCATTGCAGAAAGCAGGAAATTTCTGTTCGTCTTCATCGAGATGCGAAGGCAATTTTAATTTTCCGAAGATTCTCCGAAATATCCACAGGGTCATTAAGAAGTGTTATTTCAAATGAAAAGGACCCTGATTTTTACAATTTACAATTTTACTAACCACATCGCTACTTTGGAAGAAACTCAAGAAACTTAAAAGCTCAAACTCAACAGCACAACTCAAGAAATTGCGATTGTTCGCTTATGTCATAATCAGAATAAAAAAATGATATATTTTTATGTGGAAGAGTGTCACAAATGTAATTCGCTAAAATTAGTTAGCTAAGATTGCAATTTTTTTTTTAAGAAAAGTGTCGCATGCCTAAACCCCTAGGGTTAATATTTTGGTTAGAAGAAAAAAAGCTGTACAAAAGTTAATGTTGAACAATGAACAGAGTTTGCTTCCACAAACTAGAAAGAATATTTATTAAATGATACAAAATAGAAGAACTTAGTACAAATGTGATTTGCTCGGTGTTGTCAACTTAGCAACCGTTTGCTTGTAGTGCTCGTAAAGAACTGAGTTACGTACCTCTGTTCGGCAAAGATCTGTAACCTTCGAGAAAATTTACCTGCATGGGTTTTTTGGGGAAAACCCGCCGTTACTTGGGAAAAAAGAACGGTAGTGGCAAAAGGGCTTTTATGACACTGATCCTCATAATTGCCGGAACGTCAACGGACGCACGTAATTGCAAAACAGGATCTTCCCGGATTTACAAGTAAAGAAGGCTAAGGAGAAAGCGCTATAAATTAAGTCAAAATATAAACTAAAGATTCATGCAAGAATCCAACAGTTAACTCTAAGTATGTACTTTAAACAAAGTAGAAGATATTGTTGATGTGATTTTATGGAGATAAATGATATTCAGTTGAACTTTGGTTAAATCTTTAAATGGGATTTTCTCCAAACTAGTGGTATTCGAGTTGTGCCGGTTTTCTTTCAAAGTAGCGATGTGATCAGTAAAACCGTAAATTGTAAAAATCAGGGTCTTTTTCATTTGAAATAACACTTCTGAATAACCCTATGGATATTTCGGACATGTGTCGAAGAGTGACAACTCTAATCTTCACAAATACAAGTATTCTGAATTATGACAAAAATGGGTAGCCGCAATTCGACACAGTGTAAATATTGAAATTATCGACCAGCACTAACGTATTACTTTTGACCTAGTGAAATGCTTAAAAGAAGGAGAGCGTTCTCAAGAGTGGCTCCTACATCATACAACAAATACAGACAATTTTGCATAAAAGTTCACAGTCTAATCGCGACCACTATATTTCACCACATTTTTTTTTTCAATTATACAGACACTTGGTTTAGCATTAATCGTCGGACGATCGCCGGAGGAGATCCACGTAAACGAAAAGGGCGATCGGGACTGTTGGTGGGGGGTTGAGAGGAAAAGAGAGGGGCGAGGTCGCGAATTAAAAGAGGAGGGGGGAAGGGTCGTGATAATCTCGAGGATATCTCGCGCGAAATTAAGGGGGAGAGGTAAATCGCGCGCGCGGATACCGACAGGAAACATCAGAGGGAGCGAGAGGGGGTGAGAGAGAGAACGAGAGGAAAGAGAGGGGAAAAGAGAGAGAAAGCCAGGGGGAGGGACGAGAAGGAGAGAGAGAGTGCGAGCCGTCTGGAGCCAAGCTGGCTGCACAAGAAGGGGCTCGACATCGGCGTTTACAAACCGCACTCGATTAGGTGGGGGACTCTAAGCTTATAAGACTGCGAGCACAGCCCCCCGGCTGACCAATAGTCGCGAAACCAATAGTCGTGATTGCGTGGCCAGTGTCGCGTGCAGATTAGCTCTTAATTAGCTCGTGCTACGCGTGCCCCTGCGCAATAAGTCGAAACCGACCGCAAGAAAGCGATCGCGAACCGATTGAAATCGAAAGCTCACATTTTTTGAAGAAGAAGAAGACAGTTGGATCGTTAAGGACACAGTGGTGATAGAGTGACAGTAAGCGTGGTGGTAATCAGGGACCAAGGGAAAAGGTCGAAGCCGATCGACTTCGTCGTTGACGAAGCAAGGACACTGTACAGTGCAACAACCGACTGGTTTTAAGGAAGAGACCGAGGGATAATTATCAGGAGAACGACTTCGGGCTGCTGTGAGTATTCATTCAATTCTATACATATCTCACGCTTTGAATCGATCGGATTCGATCGATCCGAGGCTCTTGATTCGGCGATTAGTCGACCGCGGATCTTTATGCGCAATAAGTCTTTCGACATCGATCGCAGGAAACAGGAAACGAGTAAACATTTCTTTGTTTGTTTAAGCATTTTGTTGAGAATAGTACATCGGTACTCTTGAACTCTTTGTTTCTTTAATAATTTTGATAATTTATATTGTTTGAAATTTCGTGATGGTGAGGTGAGAACGTGAGAAGTATGGAGACGTCCTTGAGGGATTATATCAAGATTTATCGATATTATCCTTGTTTATCGATTTCAATTTCTTGTTTAGAGCGATTTAGTAGACATATAATTAATAACATGCAAGAATGTTGAAAGGGAATTGAATTCAATTTTTCTTCCATTAAAATGCCTACTTCGATTTCATAGAATTTTTTAACTATAATGCTATGTCTGGAAGAAGGTAAATTCTCTTTCGAATAAAACCTCTTGTTTTACAATCAAGGGTGCTACAATCGTTGAATAATTCATCAAGCCACCCCCGGTTATTCATCGTCGATTTTTTCAAGGAATATAAATTATTTAATAACCCGTAATCTCGATAATAATTAGATGATTGAAAAAAAGTGTGAGAAAGAAGAGCAACTACAGAAGGTTGACGTTAATTAGTTAGACCACAGATTTTGTGGATTTAAATAATAAAAATGAAAAGGAAAATAGTAACAGTAAGGTAATAGAGTAATTAGTGAGAGAAATAAATTTCCATTTAGCTTCTACGTCTTGCAATTGCAACAAAAATTTTTTTTTCTATTAATTATTAGTAATCAAAGACTTCGGTGCAGGTCCTTTAATAAAATAATTATGAAAGTGGTCTAAGTCGAAATTAAAAAAATACGAGTGTATCAGTTATTTCACATTACATTATTTTAAACTAAATTAATGTAAACTAATTCAATGAAAAAATGAACTGTTAGTCCTTGTTGTTTTAATATTATACGGAATCCATTTAGTGTTGATATCCTTTTCCTTTAAATATATCGGAACAAGAAATACATGACTTAGAACACTTTCATAATTATGGGCACATAATATGTTTCTGTATTGCTGATTATTCGGTGTGAGAATTTAAACGATTTCCAAAATTTCGACATACTCGGCTCTCGTGCGCGAAGCAAGCTTCTTTGAGACGGTGCAGCGGAAAGTTTCGCGAGGATGCAGAATGATGCACACTGGGTCAAGACTATGACGCGTAGAAAGAATCAACGGGCTGCAATCTGTGCCGTGTCAGAAGTTAACTCGCGTACAGTTTCTACGAAAACAATTTCTCGCGGAAATCCTATGGTGATCGTCGGTACCTCGCCGATCAATCGATCGATTTTGCCAGCGACATTTGCGAAAGTTGGCTGAAACTCGCGCAATCCGAACATATTCAGTCATCACTACGCAGATCATTACGCAAAATAAAAATCATCCAGATCAATTGCAAGGCATATGAGTCACCTCGGAATTCTTTGTCATTCGTCAACGATTTTAAAAGACAGAAAATTTTCTAATCTACACGCAACTTTATTTCGGACCAATTTCAAAATATTACAAATAAATAACGCATTAACACTAAACCTACCGCTGCTAGTCACACGACCGGTTTTATATTTTTCATTCTACAATTATTGAAATCGTGAAGTACATGGAAATTGATTCGATAAATTTCTTTATTCGAACACATATTTTGATGAAAATTGTACAAAATATAAATAAATAGATCCCAGGTTCAACGTTAAAAATATCAATTTAGAATTTAACCAATAAAAACTTTGATGTTTCAATTTTATTAACTCTGTTCAAACCAAAAATTTTAATCTCGGAAATTCATTGATATCTGTTCTGATTAAAACTTATATTATGAGAACTTTTTTTGAAGAGGTGCCACAGGTGATCAATTCCATTGTAGCTGACAGAAGAAATTCTGTAACTTTTTCAGAACTCGGTATTATAATAATTTTCAAGCTGGGTAACAAGTCGCCAGGGAATCGGGAGGGTACTAGAGGGGGACAGGGGTCGTGGAATCGTCCCCTGTCGCAGGAGTTGCCGGCCGGGGGTGCCAGATAACCCGGTAAAAATCTTCCACTAGCCGTGGAATCCGTACGGCGTTCTCGTTTGATTAATGGTTTCCTTGTATCCGATTCCGGTATCGTATTTGTTTGAGTTCTCGGCGGAAAGAGCGATCTTTCTCTCTCTTTCTCTCTCGACAAAGAGAAAGAGTCGACCAAACAAGGGGACGTGGAAAGCGTCTAGTGTGTTTACACGGGAAGCGCACCCGATAGTCCATCGATAGTTGTCCTGCTAATTAGTCGACCGTTTTTTCCCCGGACATCGAGAGAGAATCGCTCTAAACCTCGGCAAAAAAATTCACCTCGACACGGTTCTTTAGTTCCCCGAACGACCTGAAGGGAGCGGAAGGGTTGAAGAAAAAAACTGTGGTATAATATTTCTTTCTACGAGCCTGTTTCCGAGAAAAATACGTTTAAAAAGTGTTGGCGGAACGGCTGATCGTGGCTGGCCGTTTCTACTTGGTCGCGCTACTCTGAGCATGTGGACAGTTGCACTTTTTGCGAGTGTATAGAGCTTAATATTATTCAGTCGCGTATGTTAACGGAGAATTACATTTATTAGTTTAATTGTCCATGTCTTCCGAATGCTCTGAACGCTATAACACATTGACTGCCATGTTGATGACAGAATTATTTGTCCACTATAACGCACATTAATCTGCAAAAAACGGCGATGACCTTGAAAATCTGGGGGAGGGGAAAGGACCTTAATCCCTTCGGTCACGAATTATTTATTCCTGGAAAAAACGTTGTGACAATATAAGGACAATATAAGGCAAACAATAAAATTTACCGAATTTAGATACACCAAGCATTTATTTGGTATGTCCTTATATGAGAACACACAAGACAGAAAGGGTTAAATAAAAAAATCACAGACCACGATAATATCCGAAGATATTACCGGATCCGTGTGAAACGAAACATCCTGTATACGTAGAATAAAAAATCATATACATAGAATAAAAAAAAAATCATACAAATAGAATACAATATACATAGAAAAGAAACGTTTTGGTTGGGAAGAAATGTTTGAAAGAAAGTTTTCGAGTTAAAATGGTTGCGAATGTGAAGGGTCAATGACGCGATATTCTTCCGAAAATGCTTTGGAATTTACTAGAGGCGCAGAGGATCGCCTCGAAAGCCTGGATCAACGTTCAAAGTCGTTCTCGATCGGATCTACAGACGTGTCGCGTTCGTAAGCGCCGAGAAAAGAGAGAAAGACAGAAGGAGAAGGAGAAAAAGAGAAGCCCCGACCGAATTTCGTAATGTTCCGGTGGGGTCAAGGTTTCCGCGACTCCGGCCGCCACGGCTTTGTGAATTGGCAGCAGTCGCGATTACATCGCGCACGAGCCTACTCTCGATCGATTGTCGCGCGATCTTTTTCGTTTCGCATGTTCGATCTCGTGACTCGCCGAGAAATGTTTCTTCTCGTCGGCAGATTAGCGGCTGTTGCCTGCATCTTTCGAATGTTCAGCGATTCCTTATCGTTTTGTTCTTCGCTCGCTTCCTGTTCGCGTTTCCTATTTCTGTCAAACGACTGCCTCGATAAGAATACTTTATCGAGGCTAATTCGCTCGGCAAGGATCTCTCGATTTACATAAGCTCGCAATTAAACGATGAATCGGAATTTCTAAATGATCGTCGCTCTGTATTTTCCACGCTGATACCGGCTTATTTATATCTTATTTGTACACTCGTGTCGTTGCTTTTATGGTTTCTTCTTGTTTGGCTCGGGCCTCCGTTTTTCGAAGTAATATAAAAGCAGACAGTACAGTTACATCGGCGGGATTTTTCGGTGAAGTTACAAATCATTTTCATTCCAGTGTGATGATCTTGTTGATTTGAATGAGAACATTTTCATTGTTATTATTATTCATTAGCTCGTAAAAACATTTTTTACACAGTTTGGTAATGTGCAACAATGATACCGTGCAACTCTTTCGTTTAAACTTTTTTTTAATATCATTTGTTGTTCCCGAGATATATTTGACGAAAATGGAATTTTTTCAAGGGCTGATTTCACCCCTAATTGTCCCCATCGTCCAATAATGAACGTATAGAAATCGCAATACTCACCGCCCGTAGATCCTTCGGTGAACATCCGTCTGACAACAGCGGTTTTGTCGGTGTAAGCATCCACCCTTGCTATTTTCTTGCACACCTTTTGGAATTCCTCGAAGGAGTCGTCCCTGCTGGGCGCTGGAGGAGGATCCTTCTTCGATCGATCCTCGTTCGAGGATCCTGGATCGTCCTTCATCTTTTTCGGTTTCTTCTCGTTGTCTTTGGCCGGAGTCACCTTGCGCTTCTTCGGGGAGTCGTCGTCCTTCTTCAAGGAATTGTTCTTCTTCGTCTTCGGTGTTTTAAACGGCGCTGAAAATCAATGTGGACAATTTAGTGACTTGGGTGAACTATTCATGCATCAATTATCTATTGCATGCGCCCCACGTTTTTCGTTTTAAGTCTTACAAGTATTTCCATAGCTATTCAAAATTCACAATCACAAATCCAAGACTATCTGGGGCTAGGAAAAATTATTTTACACTTTTTAATCCGTCTTAAAAACGTGGTATATCAAAAATTTCTTTTATTTAGATAATTTCTTCTATAAAATCCGGAAAATAATTGCGTATTTCGTAGTTTCTCGCGTACACTAATTCGGAAAGAGTGACCTTCAACAGAATAGATGTTTACAGCTAATTGTTGAGGATCAAGCATCGAAGATAGTAGGTCAAGAGGATCAGAGCGATCGAGATAGATCGCGATTGTGGGATTTACCGGCGAAGCGCACAAAAGGTGTATTACAATTCATGTGGCCGTAATCTAGCGTGAATAGTCATAATACGGATTGGCGGGAGAGAGCGGGACCGTAAATCATCGCGCAGACCGATCGCTCTAATAGGCGATAATACTCGATAGATGATTTATGGGGATACAATTTGTACGTGCGCGCGATTCAATTGCAACGGCAATTAAAACCGTCTTAAGCATTCTCTCTCTGTCTCTCTCGTGGTTGTTAAAGCGATAAGACGAGCAGCTCCCGGACGGAGAGGAACGCCACGCTGGAAATTACTCGAATTTGTTTATCTCGAGAGAGACACGCGAGCAGAAATGTTATCGGGAACACCAAAGGGCACCGGTCGCTCATTGATCCCGCGAGGAAAGAAACGAACGCGCACACGATGCAACGAAAATATAAATCTTTGGCGGCGGTTCATGCGAGGGTGAACAATTAGAGACAATTGAGACGCGCGTCCAGTCATTTACTCGCTCGTTGCACTGCGGGGCGTCGAAATCGCCGACGGCCGCCATCTTGCCGCTACCCGAAACAATTTTAACAACTAGAGCAACGTGTAACGTACAGTGAATTATAGTTTCTCATTTTTCAAAGATTGGTAAACTTGTCGCTAACTCCTCTCCGATTTCAATGACCTTGAAATATGTTGTCACCATTCTGAACAACGTTTCCCTTCAAAGTTTTTGGAATTCCAATAATTTGGAGGGGAATAGAGAGGGGAGCTTACCGGAGGCCTCGAATTCCTCGATCTTCTGCAGGATGATTTGCTTGTCCTCGTCGCAGAGGTCCAACCAGCCGCTGATGTCCTCTTCCGGGTCGTCGATCCGCTTCGTGGTGGCTCTCTGTTTCGCGAAAACCTCGAACAAGCAGGTCACATGATGCCACGCCTTCATCTTGCCGTCCCCGAATGGATTCGGCATCAGCTTCGCGATTCTGACTGCATCCTTCTCGATAGGACACTTGCATTTCTTGCATTTCGCGCGGCCGGTCTTCGCTCGCTCCACTGCAAACGGTTTCTCCTCTTCCTTCTCTTCGTCGGACATGCTTTGACCTGGTCTGGAACCCTTCAAAATTGATCGCAATTGTTAATTATGCAAATATTATAGACGTATTTTCTTTGCATTTATATTCAAATATTATAGACGTATTTTCTTTGCATTTATATTCATATTTGAAAATGATAATAATTTATGTACATATCAATTTTCCGAACGCTTTCTGTGGCGAATGTGAGAAAATGTAAATATATTCTAGGCGAGTTTATGTATTAACACTAAACCTATCAATGCCGGTCAAATGACCGGTTTCATATTTTTCATTTCACAATTATTGAGGCTATGAAGTTGGTTACATGAAAACAGATGTTGGTTACAGATTTTTTTACTCAGCCACATATTGCAATAAAAATTGCACAGAATCTAAATAAAAAGAGCCTCGTAATTTTTGTAAAGCTAAGGCATTTTAGTCGCTTTTAGTGCTCGGTAGGTTTAGTGTTAAAGAAATTGTGCTTTAAAAATCGTCCGAAACATTTTCTCCTCCGAGCAATTATTTATCTGGAACTTCCTGGTGACTCCAGACTGCGTCGGTCTGACCATCGGCCGACTTTTCTACTTGAACCGTCCGCGAACGCTCGTCGTGTCACTGATCCACCGACTCTGTGCATCTAGCATGCAACACGTGCAGTCTGCAAGACAATTTTTTGGTACATTTATAATCCCAAATAATCGAAGTCGGATCAAATCCTTGAAACTTTCGAGTTTTAAAAATGAATTTTCAAACTTATATATTTCGATATTTCATCGAATCCTGATATTTTATTTGATCCAGGACATTTTTGAAACAACAAATAGTGAAATAGAATACTTTTCCTTGTACTTTCAGTTTTTAACGATTTAAATGATTTTGCTTCAAAGTAGTACAGCAATTTTTAGTGGCACATCATGGTCACATGGCACATTCGAGTGTAAAGTATTAAACCTTCAGAAAGCTGACAGAACGAGCCTAATTATTTTGTACTGATCACCTGCTGATGAAGCGTACAGGTGTCGTCGGAAGAAGCTCGAGGAGGATATCCGAAGCGGAAAGAAATCCTCCTCGGGTTAAACCGCTCGAAATGAAAAACAAACGGCGCGGCGTCGCGGATACTTCGCTGCTTGATCCTTCCTGAGAGAGGTATGGAAAGGCGAAGGGAAACGAAGGAAAGGTCGAGTGCGTTCAGTTTCCGGCTCAGTTTTCGCGGAACAACCAGGTCCAAGACGATTTTCGAAATACTTTTTAACACTACTCTAATACTAAGGGCATAAAATGAGTGAATGAAATTTTGAAAGGTGAAAAGAATGAAAGTGTTTAACGACATTATACTATTTTCAACATATTTAAATTACTAGTGAAAGAAAGAAATATTTATTCAGTTCCAGTACCTTGCAATTTATGCACAACATTTTAATCTTGTATGAAGATCTACATTGAAATTTTAAAAAGTGAAAAGAATGATTACTATTATCAACATATTTAAATTACTAGTGAAAGAAACAAATTTCTATTCAGTTCTTGTACCTTGCAATTGTTGCACAAAATTTTAATCTTGCAAGAAGAATTCACATTGATATTTTAAAGAGTGAAAAGAATGAAAGTGCTTAACGACATCACTATTTTCAACATATTTAAATTACTAGTGAAAGAAACAAATTTCTATTCGGTTCCTGTAATTGTTGCACAAAATTTTAATCTCGCGAAGAAGATTCACATTCAAATTTTAAAAATTGAAAAATAATAAAAGTGCTTAACGACATCACTATTTTCAACATATTTAAATTATTAGTGAAAGAAATAAATTTCTATTCAGTTCCCGTACATTGCAGTTGTTGCACAAAATTTTAATCTTGCAAGAAGATTCACATTCAAATTTTAAAAATTGAAAATAATAAAAGTGCTTAACGACATCACTATTTTCAACATATTTAAGTGACTAGTGAAAGAAACAAATTTTTATGTAATTTCTGTACCTTGCAGTTGATGCACAAAATTTTAATGTTGCATATAGTAGTAGTTATGATCGATTGGATCGAATCGAATTCGCACCGATTCGAAAAAGGGAATCGTTTGATTTTCGAGACGCGAAATCGCGGATCCGCCATTTTGCCGGGCGTGCGATTCGCCACGAAGAACGCGACCAAGAGAATCGACGGCGATAAGAGGCAGTGTCGTTAATTGAGCGACCGCGATAAGCGGCGAGGGGCTGTTATTGTCAATTAACGCGCGGCGATTGGTTGGGATCAACGTCGTCGCGCGTCGCAACGCTGGCAAACAATGGCAGAATGCCGTCGGATAGCATTGCACATATTCGCACATCCTCGCTCATCGTTCATCAAATTCTATCGACTTCTCCAAGATCCACGATCATTCTAAAAGATTTTGTGCCTTTGACTTTGACTTCATTTTCAAGCTCGCATAATTTTCCACGGCCTCGGCAGTCGTGTATTTCGCTCGTCTGACCACTGGCGGACCTGTACTACTTGCTCGGACTACTCGAGAACAATGCGACGCATTCGCATTCCCGGAACAGTCGCAGAACCGGAAAAACATGCAAGTAATGCAAAAATGTTATTTCGCAGGATGCTAATTGGTTTAATAATTTCATGCAATGGAATTGTTAACCGTTGAATTTTGTTGTAAACGAATGTGAAGAAACGTCACTGATAATTAACTGTAACTGTAAAAGATTTGAAACCATCAATGGAATCGAAATAGATCGTCTGCGTGTACAGGGTTTTCCACTAAGAAGTATTATTTTAAATTATAAAAAAACGCTGTTTGTTTTTACAATTTACTATTTTCCAATTTTTCACAATTTTTCACAATTTTACTAAGCACAAATAAATAAATAAAAAATCGCAGGAAATTTAAAATGACACCTTTTTAATGGAAGACGCTTTACAACATGCATTAAACAAGAACGTAAAATCGATTTCCAAACTGCGAGTCCCGTGACGTCTTCGTGCGACTAGGAATAGAACGATAACAAGAGAATTGATTGTCTCTAAAATTGCATTACGATGCATACAAAGAATTTATTATAGAGTACAATTATAAGATCACGTCAGAACGATTTGTCGAGATATTTGTATATTTTCTATTCTCGTCGCAATATGGAACGAGAATCATTTCCCGGTTTACCGGGTACAAGAGCGAACGAAAATTCTTCGTCCTAGAGTTTAATCAAATAAGATCGCTGGAAGGAAGAGAATGTTATCAAAGGCTTGTGTTGCTAATACTTCTTTTTTTGATAAAATCAATACTTCGAACGCGAGATTTGATCGGCGCGGCATGCACGCTGTTGTACAGCCACGAGAGAAAACTTAAATGTGAAATCAAAGCATCGGAGCGACAAGAAACGTAAATTAAACGCACCGAGATCGCCGGAACTAAAATTGGATTTCTGACAAATATACAAATATCAATCAAGAGTCTCGATTTACACACGTAGCACGTGTGTTTTTGCGACGTGTCGACTCCAGTGTCGATTCCAGTGTCGATCAATGGAAACTTTGATTCGATGTATTGCATTATCGAAGCGAGATAGGGAGGGAATAGAAATCAAAGGATGAACGGGGGCGCGATAAATTTGACGCGACGCGGTAGGAAAATGAAAATTCGGAAGAGAAATGGTTGAAGGAGATCGAGGGGTGGTCAGGCATTGTTCGTAAACGATACGAATCGGAATTATGAATAAATCAAGGAACGACATTTCCATCCCCGTTTCGACCTAACGAACCGTGCTTCCTCATCGATTGTTCAATCGGCCGCGTTTGGCCTTCCTTTCGAATTTTCCCTCCCCATTAACGTTCCCGTCTCTCGCGAGCTCTCTGTACGTCTTCTAAGTCGACGAAATCGCTCTCGTTATTATTTTCAATCCTCTAGGAAACAAACGCTGTACGCTCGGTATAAATCGGAATTTTCCTCGAAAAAATGATCAAAGAACGGGTTCTAAGAACAGATATTCGGAACATCCTGTGCGTTTAGCGTGCACCGAATCCGTCGAGGCTAATTCCGATGGTCAATCTTCTGGCACAGTGGACCCGCGGTTGAAATTCGCGGAGAAGAAAATGAACAAAGATATGAGAGAAGAGATAGAGTGAGGAGAGGAGAGAAAGAGAGGAGAGGGAGGAAATAGTGGCACACGCGTGGGTGTATCCTCGTGCCAGCTATCGGGCCAGCTCCTCCACAGGTGGTAGGAGTTGCGGTTAGGCGAACGGGGGTGGCGGAGGATTCTGCTCGGGAGTATAATAGAGGGTGCAACAGCCCTCACCGCTCATTCTTGCACGCACGGTCCCGCCAAAAAGTTGACAACGCGCGTCGCGACCCCACACGCAACTCTCTTCCTCTCGGCTTGATCCATCGATCGCGCCGATCGTTACAAGTGATCCTGCGGAGGAGCTTCTCGAGACACAGACAGGTAGGAGTCCGGGACGTGCCTCGAATTTTTTGTTCACTTATTTATCTATTTATCAGTGAATATCAGCTCTGAAAGATCATTTCGACGTTCGACAGTGTAAAATACTGTTATTAATTATAATCGTTGTCTACTTGAGTGATAAACAATTTTTATGTCCATTTCATTACAAGTACAGTCTTGCCAAACATTCGTATGAAAGTAACATTAAACCTACCACCACCGGTCAAAATGACCGGTTTCAGATTTTGTATTTTACTATTATTGAAATAATAAAAATGATTCATAAGAAATCGTTGTACAGATATCTTGAGTAGAGCACGTATTGTATAATAGGGGCTGCACAAAGTCTAAATAAAATCAATCTTGTCATTTTTATCATTACTTTTAAGGCTCGGTAGAGATGGATCATACTTTTCTCGAAAAAAAAAATTGACTGGAAAGAAAATATATTTCTTGTATACTGTATTTCTTTGTTCCGACACGTTTAACTGGAAACAGCGAATTGGAGCATCCATTTTTTAGTTTTTCGGGTAAGTCTTTCTTGAAGGTTCCATACTGACGTCAGGATAATCGCGTACCATTCTAGCTCATTGATAGTGAATGTAATGTAAATTCACTCGAAGTCGCTGACGTTACTCGTTCAAACAAAGACGCTTTAAATTGCCATACGTCGAGTTGCTATTAATATTAACATTGTAACGGTCGATGGTATCGCTAGAACACAGTGAACGTTCTCTCGACTTCTCGCTCGGATTTCTGAGAACGTTTCGTGTTCCTCCCCGGAATGTCGACAGACTTCTGATCGCTCGATTATGTATTCCGTCGGTGTTTTATGCATTCCGTTTCACTTGTGTTGTCTTATTTTGCGTCCGAACTGTTCCGCCTGCTTTTCCTTTTTCTGGCCATAATCCTGTTCGGGGATCACCGTAAATCATGTTCAAACGCCGCTTCTTACGTTTTCGTGTCTCTCGCGACGCTGTTCAACCCTCTTGCGAACGAAAACTCCATTTTTTCAATGGATCACTGTTGCTCCGAGGTTCAAACACTAATCAACTCGCAAGGAATGATCCCGAATCCGGAATTTCAAAAAACTTTTTCCTCCCCAAATTCACTTTAAGAGGGGTGAAATCGCTCCTTGAAAATTCGGTTATATTTCGACTGTTATAAACATTTGATAAACGTTCCAGCAGACGGTAATTCTTGTTAGAAAGGACAACTTTTTTCCTATTCTTATTACATATTACTATTCTATAACACTAGAACTACAGGACCAGTCAAAATGACTGGCTCGTGATTTGTTTGATTAGAAATTTTTTTAGTGAACTTCTCTATTGAAGTACATATTTAAATAAAACTTGTACGAAATCTAAATAAATGCAATATTGTCATTATTATAAGGCAATGTATGCCAACTGCGTTTAGTGCTCGGTAGTTCTAGTGTCAAAGTGAATTTGGGCAGCAGAAAAAATTGCGTAATCGCCGAAGTTCTACAAATTTTGAATTTCTGAGTTCGGCAAAATTTCTTGTTAGTCTCAAGCTAGAACGTCACTCGAATCGGTGGTTAATTGTTTTGTTTACCGTTCTGCGAACCGGTTCGCCGCTCGATGTTAGGCTCGATCGGTGGCCTTGAACCCGGATCGCGAAAACGATGCGCGGCGAGCCTAAGTGGAGCGAACGAGGAACAACGGTGTTGGGAACGCGGGAGAACAGAAAACGGCGCCGGCTAAAATAGCGGAGGATCGAGCATTAGGCCGCCATTCTCTTTGCTAAACGGCCGAACGAGAGGCTGTCCATCGAGGAGCTTATTGTTTCGACGGAAAAAGCGTTAAAACGTCCGGAAAATGACAAAGGATCTTTCGGATCGTGTGTCCATCTACCCTGAAAAAAGGCCGGAGAAATTTTCGTTCACCTTTTCAAATGTTCGTTTCATCGATCTCGTTCGGTTCCCTTCCGATTCGACGAAGAGATATTAGACTCCTGTGAATATTTTCGAATAATGAGAATATTCGAGAACACAGAATTTATTTCAAAACAACCAGTTTCGCGTACTCAGGAAAGTGCTCCTACCCCTTGTTCTCTCGAGAATATCCAGAGAATTTATCCAGTCATCATTTTCGTCCACTAGTTTCGTTGAATAGAAATAGAATAAAATAAAATAGCTTAGATCGTTCAGCTCTGAATCACAACTTCAAAAATCGTTGTAAATTCTCTGCAAACATATGCAAATACGATGGCAAACTTATTAAGACAAACTCAAATATATCGAGCGAGGTAGAACTGGAAAAAATATTTTTAATCAAGTTTTTCACATCAAATATATCGTATGAAAATTCATTTTCAGATCTCGAACAAATAATTCCGCCTCTCATTTTCAACGGGGGCGGCACACAAAGTGTTAATCGAAGTCGGAAACGTTCCGCAAATAAAAATCTATTACAGTTATTCTTTTATCGCGTCTCGATTTTCGGTTCCCGCGAACTTGCTTTTCGATAAATTCTCTTGGTAATTAGCATTCCCCCGTGATAGAAAGAAGCACACCTAATTTCCGCCAGGAAACGCGTAATTACGCGTGGTCGAATATTTTTCGTGGGCGAGAGATGGATTATGTAAAGTGGCGTAATTGTGCGCATCCCCTGTCGATCTTATCTGTCCGCGGCGATAGATAAATTATTCGCGGGGTACATCGGACGAGTCACAGAATCCGACGAAATTGACATGAGTATCGGGAAATCCGCGTTTTCGATGAAACTCGCGGAACACCTAAACTGGTAAAAACACAAAACAAAATTTTCTGTGTAAAAATAGTCCATTCTTTTTAAAGACGTCATGATATTCGATGGCTATCGATTTTCCATTTCCGTTTCTTAAATCGCGTCTCGTACAACGCGGAACATCATTTCGCAGGATTTCACGTTCGAGGGAAAATTGTGAAATATCATTGAAATTAATAGAAATAGAAACAGAAATTGTTTGTCACGAAAAGGGGACCTAGTATTTCATTGTAATCGATTTTTTATTATATCTCTGGAATTTTTACAAGACGGATCTTCGCGCGGTTCTTCGCACGAGGGTGCGAAAATGGCGACGTATCTTCTACGACGTATCTTCCAAACCGATAGAAATACGAGAGGAAGTCTTCAGCAGAAAAAGATTGCCTGTTTTTTCCAAAGACGAACAGCCATTTTGTTTTCGATTTTTGATTCCCATCTCTGAAATTGTTACTCGCAAGACGCTAGACCTTCGCGCGTTCCTCGCTCGAGGGTGTGAAAATGGCTACGTATCTTCTCTCTCTTTCTCTCTCCTAATCGATAGAAATACGAGAGAAAGTCTTCAGCAGAAAAAGATTGCCTGTTCTTTTTCAAAACTGAACGGCCATTTTGTTGTTCTCTTTTATTGAAGCGCGGCGAGAGAGCTTGGGTCATCGAGGATTATCCCTTCGCCTGATAAACGGAAATCGAGAAGCGGGGCACGGAATGTCGGGGATAAGATTAGGCGAGATCGCGAACAGGGATCGAAGTACGAAGCCACGATTACGATACATCGGTCGCGTTCGGCGACCAATCACGGCCCGGGAGCTTCTCCGATTATTCTCAGTGGAATCGTCGCTCAGATTTCGCGAACTCGGTCGCCGATCCGACACGTAGATTACGGTTTGCGTAATCGATCGAAAATATCATTGTGTAATGTCGGCTCGTGAAGAAGAAAATGGCGGCTTCTGGCGGTTCCCCCGTTGTTTCGTGAAACTTATCGACTTCCCTCGGGGAAGCATTGAAATCGCAATTTGCTCTTCTTCTTCATCTTTTTTTTCTTCTTCGCCTTCTTCGCCTTCGCTCTTTTCTTTAATCTTACAGTACTCGTTCTCGACTCTATTCCTCGTTATCTTTTCTTGTTTTCCCGTTGGGCTGTATCTACTATTATTTCTTTACGTTCATTGTGCTACTGTGTAGCTCCGATTCTCTCTGATGAATTACTTCGGCGCTAACTGTGAATTAATTATTATTGTTATTGTTATTCCTGCTCCGTAGAGTGCAGAGGTTGAGCTAATTCGCTCAGTTACGCTCGTCGTGTTACGCTGTTCTTCCAGCGGAACTTTCTCTCTTTTTAATCGATTGTTTTTCTCGAGCAACTAACTGTGAATGAACTGTTATTGTTATCGTAGTTCCTGCTTCATAGAGTGCAGAGTTCTTTCAGAATATTCAGAGTTCTTTCAGTTCTTTCAAATTATTTTTCTCTCTTTTTAATCAATTGTTTTTCTCGAGCAACTAACTGTGAATGAACTATCATTGATATCGTTATTCCCACTCCGTAGAGTACAGAAGTTGAGCTAATTCGCTCGGTTATGTTCGTTGCATTGTTTCTCTAATTTTCTCTTTTCAAGAACTAACTGTGAAGAAACTATTATTTTTATTTCTGTTTCGCAAATGTCGTGTTAATTGCCCGAGTAAAACGAGGATTAGCCCGAGACGTATTATAATGTATCGTTGCAATTCGTCCCGAGGTAATCTCATAGAAAAGCGTTAGTTTATTCTTCTCCCTCTCGACTGGTTACTTTATCTGTCCTTTATCTCCGCGTTTTAAAAAACGCGTTCTTTATCTCGCCATTACCGCATCACGCAACAACGCCACCGAGGGACGAGCCTAATTATCATTATCAGCGATGAACGAGACAAGACTGTAAACGACCGAAAGGAAATCCACGAGATCGCAGATAACGTTACGAAATAATCGCTGGACCGCGCAGACCTTTAATTCGTTTGAATTTCTTCATCTAGCGTTAACGCTATAAGCCTACCAAAAGTGATCGAAACGATTTAACTAATAAAAATGACAAAGCTGTATCCATTTCGATTTTCAAGATCTTTATCACGATTTGTACTCGAATAAATTTATTGAATCATTATATTCATCTTTATTATTTTTCATCGTTCTCAACCGTTAAATTTCTAAATTATATCATTTCAAGTTTCATGCATTTCCAATAATTCAAATATTTACAAGTCTTCGAATAATATTGGGTTGGCAAGAAAGTAATTTCGGTGTTTTAAGGTGAAACGATGTGTGTGATGACTTGAAATCGCATTCGGATCAGTTTTTGCCGATTAGGACCAGAAGTTTTATGAGCGTGGAATTGTGAAGCTACCAGAAAGATGGCAAAAGATTGTCGAACAAAATGGAAAATATAAAATATATTAAAGTTCGTTGCTTGAATAAAAAAATTGGGTTTTCTATATATATTGGGTTGGCAAGAAAGTAATTTCGGTATTTTAAGATGGAATAGAACTATATATATATATATATATATAAAATATATATATATAAAAGTAAGGTTCGATTCGCTCTTAGTGCGACCGACGTGCCCTCTATAATGAGAACAGACCCTGCCCTCGATTTGGCCTCTATTTGGCCTACATTTGGCATGGAATTTTGGCAGCAACCTTTGTCGCCAAATACCGAGCCTAATGCGGCAACAGATGGGTCGGTATTTGGTGCCAGATTCATACCAAATCAAGAGCAGATTGCTTACTGGGTGTATCCAGTGAAGGAGAACATCGTAATAACTGAACAGCTAGTCAAGAGCGCACCGGCTAATGAGCAACGTCAAAGTTTAATGAAACATCGTATCACGGAAGTACGGGAATTAGGCCCAGAGATTCTTCCGGTTAGCCACGGGAGCGCACAAAGGGATACACAATGGGTGGGAACCATTGCACTCGCGAGAGTTATGCTTTGAATAATTCTCACCTAACTCGCTTGACTCCGCGCTGGCTTCCGGTGTCTGCTACGCGCGGGGGAGTATAGTCGAAGGAGAGAGAATTGGATTGACAAACACCGGGACTGAAATTGCGACAGAAGTTCGACGTACAAACGCGACCGGATATTCACGGGAACGCAACAAGTGGGAAGTCAAAGCGTCGCGACGCTCAGGGCACTGTCGCCAGATCAGGGGAATTGACTCGGATTGAGGGGAATACTGGTGACATTGTAACACATGCACGACCTTAGACCATACATACACTGCTGTGCGAAAGAAAGAAGCACCCGGCCATATTTAATACAAAAGCGTGAATAATCAATTAAGAACGCAGTAAGTTTTGAAAAAGGATTCCGCTGTTTAACACTAAACCTAACACCACCGGTCAGAATGACCGGTTCCAGATTTTTTATTTTACAATTATGGATATAATAAAAATTCTATGAAATCATTTGTTGCATAGAAATGATTGTATAGATATCTTTAGTAGAGCACGTATTACAATAGGGGTCGCACAAAGTCTAAATAGAATCAATCTTGTCATTTTTATAAGGGAACATGTACTATTTTTAAGGCTCGGTAGGTTAATTGAATAGTTCCTAATAGTATTAATTGAATAGTTCTGAGAATATGTGTTGTTGCGATAACCCGCAGGTTATCTAATATTTTTAATATTGTTAATATTAATAATTATCTAATATTTCAAAGATACAAAGAATACAAAAAATACCAAGAATACAAAGATACAAAGATACAAGATACAGGATGCTATCCGGAGTCAGCCTAGCCTAAGCCTCTCATCCATCATTTACAGTGAGGCTCTAGGTGGGCGCGCCCCTGGAATCCGAAAGCCGGCCGAATTATACGAGAATCTTGTCCGAAACTTGGCATGCTCGATCATCGACGCGTTTAGGGAGGACTCGATCAATCCGCGAGCCCAAGCGAGATAGAGAGAGAGAGAGTGAGAGGTGGAGGCAGAAAATAAAACAGTCGAAGAGAAATACCGGCCGGCGAAGGTGAGAGCCGCGTGGGTGTATATTTTCGAGTCGAACGAGCCATCAAACGTCGATTTATCTCGAGGATCGATCGGCACCGGGCAGTTTCTCGCTCTCCGGTTTTTTTTCTCCTGCGGTCTTCCAAGCCTGGAAAGAGTGGAGAGACACGCGAAGCGTGAATATCGTCGCCGCTGAACTACCTTCGATTCCCTCTCTACAATTGGTCGTTATCGCGAGACTCGACGTACCCTTAACGCTCCGTCGATCCTCGTACTCGTTTTTCCCCGTCACCGAGGCCGACCATCCCTTTTCAAGCTAATTTCCCTGAGCCCTCTTCTCCCCGAAGTCCGTCGAGATCACCGAAGCCGCAGCGGAACACGAGAATCGAGAATAGGAACGGACCTGTTGATCGCGTTAACCCTTTCAGGACCAATACGACATATCGATCGACGTCGGGACTATATATTTAATTCCCGAAGCTGCAAACACGTACAGTCCGCGGCAGAACCAACAAGGAACATTACCCAAGTGTAGTAACACGCTGATTTTAGATCAATATGACAAATAATATCTTTATGTAGAAATTGTATTGTACAATGATTGATTTATTGCATTTAAAGTATTAGATAATCCGCAATAACGCATTCTCAGAATAATTATTCGATTAAACAGCAGAATCTTTTTTCAAAACTTACTGTGTTCTTATTCAATTTTTTTACGCCTTCCTATTAAATGTGGCCGGAAGCTTCTTTCTTTCGCATAGTAGTGTGTACGAGTAGTTTGTTAAAAAATATCCCTGAAAGTTGGGGGTGAAAACCCACCCTATTGATCCTATTGAAAATTGACCAAACGACTCAGGTTTTGTTTTTCTTCGGATGTTAGGAGGAATAATTTACTATGTAATGTGTCAATTCTTTTGAAATTGCTATTGCTCGGGAAAAGTGTTCTTGTCGACGAAAGCCCTACTTCCTTGAACTGTCTTTGCTACTGGATCAGAGAAAGAAGTTTGGAAAAATCATCGGCGCATGTAACATGCAATAAGTTGATCCAGGATGCTGGAAATCGTTTATGAAAGTTGAAATAGGACAGGAGGGTTCGAAAAGGGTTCTTGCCATCGAAAGCCCTACTTCCTGGACCAGACGTTGTTATTGGATAAGGGGAAGAGCTTAGGAAAGTAATCCGCACTATGAGCCGATGAACAAAGTTCATCTTTCGAAAATTGCAGTGGGATAAAAGCTGCTGTTTTACAGGTTCGATTGAAGAGTTCTCGAGTCTTCTCGAGTCCTTCGAGTCACTCGAGTCTTCTTGAGTCCTTCGAGTCACTCGAGTCTTCTTGAGTCCTTCGAGTCACTCGAGTCTTCTTGAGTCCTTCGAATCTTCTTGAGTCCTTCGAGTCCTTCGAGTCCCTCCAGTATCTAGAGTCCCTCCAGTATCTAGAGTCCCTCCAGTATCTAGAGTCCCTCCAGTATCTTGAGTCCCTTTAGTCCCTCAAGTCTCTCGAGTCTCTCGAGTCTCTCGAGTCTCTCGAGTCTCTGGAGTCTCTGGAGTCTCTGGAGTCTCTGGAGTCTCTGGAGTCTCTGGAGTCTCTTGAATCCCTCTTGAGTTAATGTCCATCCTGCCTGTTACGCCTCTCTAATCTTCACCGCTTTGTTTGTTGTTACAGCTACAAAGAGGATCGAGGGAATGACGGGAAGGTCAAACACGAAACGAATGGGCTTGTGTCTGCTGGCACTGTTACTGTTCTGCCTCTCGAACGACAACATTCTTGTCGTTGGGGAGATGGGTCCTATGCCATCCGAGTTGCTCTACAACAGCGATGCTTTCCTCAAAACCGCCGAGAACTATGTGAGTATCCCTAAACACGCTCCTCCCAAAAGCCGTACTCGCGAATGCCTGCTCCATTAAAATTTGCAAAAACGCGTACACTATAAATTTCCCAGTTGTTGCACACGAAACGTCCGATTGTAGATGTAGGGCTGTCGCGGAGACATTCACTCGAAGTGAACGACTCAACCATTGGTTCAACGTGTTTCTCGACTAGATAATGCTGAGCAAGCTGAGGCAGATGGAGGAGGAGAAGAAGAACATCGACGAGCGAAAGAAGGAGCTGGACGTGATGGAGGAGATCATAATTGAATCGATGGAGGCCAGGAACAAGGACAAGGCCGTGCCGAGGGTTCAGTCCGCAAGTTACTCGGCCGAGGAACTTCCGACGCCGAACGCCGTCGTCAGAGAGCCTCAACGTTCAGGGAAACGAACCGAACTTACCTGTGAGTATCACACCTTATACTCCCTCTACTTTCCTCCTTTCACCCTTTAAGTCCTTGCCGTATTTTAACGAGTCACGCTCGTCATGCAGATTTTAAACAAACCCTAATAAATATGAATGTTACGCGTTTTTTTTTAAATGAAATAAAATTTGACTCGCTTCTAATCAATATTTAAGCATTAAAATAAATGTAGCCATACAAAACATTTCCTTTTCTCTTCTACGATATTTTTGGGAATAAAGACGTTTCAATCGATGTAACTGTAAAGAAAATGATATACGGCAAGGAGTTAATCATTTTCTCCGCCACTTCTCCTATCAAATGTCTCTGAAGATAACTCAGTAGGAGAAATAGAAAAGAGAAAAATTAGAATAGTGGTCAACACGTTCGCTACCAACATCTGTTCCGCAGCTTAGCATTATTATCACTAGGTTTACGGGACCAGTCAAAATGACGGGTTCTAATATTCTTAATTTGCGATTATTAAGATTGTAAAGATGCTTCCCTGAGGAATTATTTACCAAATTTATTTCTTGGGGTATATACTATTGGAAAAATGGCCAAAAGTTTGGATAGACACATTGTTGTTATGTTTATATAATAATGTGAAATAGTTATTTCTAGACCTCCGTAAACCTAGTGTTATGAACGGGTGTCTGGAAGAAGGGCCTATGTCAGGTTTTTTAAATTACATAGAAGTGCAATTTTGAACTCGAACGTGAATCGCAATAATAAAAACCAAAAAGACTGACAACTGAAAGACTTCCTTTACTGCTTCCCTTATTAAATGTTAAAGCAAAATAAGTTCTTATATAATTGCGCTCCTATAAAATTTAAAAAACATGACATAGGCCCTTCTTCCAGACGCCCATTCGATTGTTCAAATATTTTGTTAAAATACAACCAACCCTCCTTATGAAATATTAAAGCAATTAGAATAAAGTTTCAGAGTTTCTGAATATTGGCAAAAAAGTCCGAGTGGACAAGTGACTGCTTATTTTGTCTCCAGTTAACCACAAAAAGTTTCATTACAATCGGCGACCGCGCAGGTGCGACCTCTCCTTATTATTACAAGTAGAAATAAATGAATTTAAGGTGAATTCGACGTGTTCGATGTGTATAAAATGTGCGACCATGGTAGCGAACGTGTTTATCGGTTCCGTCCGCACACTAATCGTACAATAACCGTGAAAAATGAACGGGATTCGAAGTTTAGACCCCGACGTAGGAAGCACTTTCCTCTCCGACATGAAAGCCGCGATTCCAAGGAAAGAAATCCGTCCCGCAAACTTTTTCAAGCTTCTTCGCTCGATCTCTCGCACTTCTCCAACCGCCGCGATTAAGTAGACCGGACGTGACTCGCGTGGCAACGGTCCGTTTTGCCCCGGGAAACACGAAAACCGAGTCGTGAGAAACTTCGTCGTCTAATCTCTCGTCGACGATGTTCCGGTTCTAACACTTTCGAGTTGTCAGTTACGCACATACACTACTGTGCAAAAGAAAGAAGCACCCAGTATAATTATAAGATATAATGACAAACAATATCTTTACGTAGGAATTGTATTGTACAATGATTGATTTATTGCATTTAAATGAATGATAAAGTAATGAAACAGCGGAATCCTGTTTCAAAAAACTTATTGTGTTCTCATTTAATTTTTTACGCCTTTCTATTAAATATGGCCGGGTGCTTCTTTCTTTCGTGCAGTAGCCGAGTCTAAAATTGAAATAAGGGAGAGCAGCCGAATTTGGTTCAGCTCCTGCACCACCAAAAATATGAAGATATTTCAGGAGCACAAATTTGTACTCGAAACTTTTTCTATAGCTTTATTCAAACTATTCTTTACGTTACTAACCTTTTATTCTTAATAAATTAGTAGACATTCAATTATTGAATTAAATATTGAATGAAGGGGTCAATTTCATATGTACAAGCGAAAGAAATCGTGTTAAAATAGATTCGAGTGTAAAGAGTTAATAATAAAGCGACCAAAATATTGTACCAATAAAAATAATACGATTTAATGTATCTAGATTTTGTGGGATCTTGACAATAAATCGTATAATCTCTCTCTCATTTCATCTATATAATTTCAATAATTATTGTATAATCAAAATATCTGGAAACGGTCACTGGTCCTCAAATAATTTAGTGTTAACTGATTAGAAATTATCTGCATATGGATCAAAGTAAAAAGTCTTTCGGCGAAGCGAGCGATCGCGTCGAAAGCTGCTCGGAATCGTGCGGTGTCGTTTCGAGGAACTCGCGAGCGAGAGTAAATCAATCGATTGCGCCAATTGACTTTTGATTCCGGTGACGTCAGGACGGTTCTCTCGCTGGAAAACAAACCGAGATCCAGCCTGCCGAGATACTCCCGGAGAAAAATGACCTGCTTCCAAAAAATCCCCGCTCCTCCGCGTCATCGAAACGCTAATTAACGCTAAACCTACCACGAGGGGTCAAATGACCAATTTAGGATTTTTTATTTGACAATTACTGAAATCGTGAAGGTGTTTTCATGGGAATTTATTGAATATATTTTTTGACTCCAGTATATATTATAGTAAAAATCGCAGAAAATATAAATAAATTTAATCTTGTTATTTTTATAATACTATACACATCAGCCACTTTTGATGGTCGGTAGGTTTAGTGTTAAACAGAGTCAGTATTTCTATATTTATAACGGATTTAACTAATCCGTTAACGTTTTATTGTTTCGAACAGATATGACACTGTGCCACTTCAAGATCTGCAACATGGGTCGCAAGCGACAGCTGCACAAGTAAATCGTGTGCAGGGATCGTTCGCGGACCGAGGGCCACGTCGAGAACGGAGCCTCTTCACTCGGACAGCATATCGAAACACACGTGCCACCGGAAGGAAATTTGAAGTGATCATAGAGAGAGAGAGAGAGATGTCGCTAGGACATACTTGTTTGTTCACTCCGTCTGGGGGTCGCTTCAGCGAAAAGGATTCGAATTTGTCCGCAGCAGACTCGATCGCCGCCATATTGGAAACAGAATCTTATCTGACACTACTCCAGACGACATCCCGTAACATGAAATCTTTGGTACAGCGAAGATCTTGCCATGAAAATTTATCGAATCGATACCGTGATCTAGAGATTTTACTATGTCGAAGCCGTAGCTGTCTAGAACAATCTTCGAGATGGCTCGAGCGCCAAAGCGACCGTACATTGGACGAGTCTAAAACTCCTTTTTCTAAAACTTCAAATCATTCAGATAATCTGCTGCAGAGATTCGATAAAAAGACTCAACAATTTTGCTTTTCCGGTCCAATCGATCGGATGTCGAAGAGTCTTCGAGGTGGCTTCGGACGCGACCGGCGCCATATTGGATAAGTAAAACCTTCAGAATCTCCTCGAGGTGATTTTGAAACCTAGAATCACCGATGTAGTCTAGAGTCTGCCACAGAAACTCGACAGAAAGACTCGACAGAAAGACTCGACAAAAAGACTCGACAAAAAGACTCGACAAAAAGACTCGACAATTTCGCTTTTCCGGTCTATTGGAGCTAACATCGTCTCGAGGAATGTTCGAAGTGGCATCTACGCCGAGACGGGCGCCATATTGGAAATCCCAAGCGGTCCCCAGACGAGAGCTGCGTACAGGAAGACCCCGGTGGTACGTTCGTCGCGCGACATCGTCCCAGAAATGTTTCGCCCCGTTTCGAAGAGCCGCGAACCGAATCCTGACGGAGATGTAAATAATAAATATTGTCGCGGCCGGACCCGTTCGTATCGCTTCCAGGCCGAGAGACGAGCGGACACGCGTTCCGACTGGCTCGGACGCGTGTCCCCGATCTCGAAAAGCAACCGGAGACGGGCAGAATCCCATGAGCACACAGAATAAATATATTTTTAACTGTAACTCTTGTACGGTGTTGGTCGGAGTGATAGTCGGGTGACTCGCGAGTGCTTCCTTCGTCCAGGAGAGTCGTAACTAGTAAATGAAACCGGGTGACATAATTCTTGAGAAGTTTCTGTCGGCTGTAGAAGCGGCGAAGATCTATGGACGCTGATCAGATTGAACGAGGCGAGCATTGAAACAAAGAAAACATCGTCAATTGGCTCAATATCGTTCGGGCGAGATAATTGGTTGATGGGAAAGGATGACGCAAACTAGACGAGAGAGCTCGCGGCTCGCCCCGGTCGCTCCGAGTTCGATACGAAAAACATAGTATTCCCCGTTGACACGTTTGATCCGAGCAACAGCCCAGGTTTTGCCCGTCTCCGATCGGACGCGCGTTTCGCTTCTAGTATTCTGCAGTATAATCATTTTGATCCGGTGATCGGGGACACTGCACTCGAGCCCCGTACGAGAATCAGGTCGAATATCTCCGACAATTGATCGCGAGCAAAAGAGGGGAAATAAAAAAACGAACGAGAAACCGGTGAGGAAGAACTGTTTTTTTCCGGAGAGTGAAGTGTCCTCGACGCGCCATTTAGACGAAGAATCGAAATGGCGATTAGGTATTTATTCGTTAGCTTTAAGCGAGAAGGGTGCATGGGCCAGAAGTCTGCGAAATCACGTAAAACACGAGGCCGCCCCCGGAACAAATCGGTGGAGACCGCAAACGTTTGCTATCCGAGAAGAAGGACAGTCGTCGCTATATTCCCTTCGCGTTGCATGCGTCTTGGAACCTTCTATCCTCGAAAGAAACGCGAGACGGACTAGAACAAGTATTTTTTCTGCGGCTGGAATGTTCCCTCGTCGGCCGAATGATAAAACGAACACGCATCGAAAGAGAGACAGTACGTAATGAGTGACGAAGAGAGAATCCGTATATATGATGGTGTGTGCATGAGAGACGTGAGGAGAGAGGCCGCCGCCGTCTGCACCCTTCCAGCAATTATTTATAATCGTTTCGCGAGAAGAAACGTGTAACGCGTTCACGTAGTCTTTTTATGCGCCCCTTTTTTTTATTTATTTAGCTCTATCGACACCCTCACCAGTCCCCTGTCTTACTTCTCGATCCTCGCGGCGATCTACGGTCTGTTCCCGTTAAAGATACCATCCCGTCGCCAACGGAAACCACGCAATAAATCCTCGAGCATGATTTTCCACTTTCGCGATAGCAATAGCAAAAGATTGTCGACTACAATCTTCGCAAAATATCAGTTCAAGTATTACCCGCAAGAAGAGCGCCGGTGCGCACGTTTAAAGAATTGGGGGTGGTATTATTCGAATGCAAGCGAACCTAAACGACTGTCAATAATAACTAGACTGCGGATTTTGCACATCTATGACAAAAATGACTAGGTGTAATTCGAAACGGGAAAAAGATTAGAAGAGTTTAACAATGCTGATATACTATTTTTAACGTATAAAAATCATTAATGAGGAAAATAAATTTTTACTCAGCTCCTATAGCTTGTAATTGATGTATAAAAATTTTATTTTGCATAAAGATCCGCAGTCTAATAACAACAGTACTAATATCCGCTTCTCTTTAAATGTATCAAGCCAATCTGTTCGCAAGTTCTTGCATCGTGCCCCCAATTGTTTAACGTGTAAAGTTCAATATGTTTCTGCTCCATGTGTGTGAAAAATATCGACCGAAGTATTATCCGCAAGAAGAGCGCGAAGAGTATTATCAGCGAACCTTCCTGAAAAAGTTTCAACTGAAATCAAATTCGAAGATAATGCACGCGCGTTCCGAATTGTATCGCGTCAAATCACCGAATTCGTTGTCGCGACGAGGTCGATTTCTAACCCGAACAGACGATAGCGATTACCGTCGTCGATTGTATTTTCTACCCGACACTTAATCCAGCGATGTTTATCATTGAATTGCATTGTACGCGCACGTTCCCAGCCCCCCTCTCCTTGTCGTCGTGATTCGGTGCCACCGTATACTGAATTTCCCCACTGTATTATAACGGAGAACCACGTGACCTGAGCCCCTAATCGAACCGGACCGAAACGACGACACACTAATCCCCTTCGGCGTGGAATCGTCGGGGAACGTCCTCGATCGCGTTCCGCCGCGATTTTCCGCGACAATGTATAACGCAACGATAGCAAATAAAACGTGTGAGCATCAGTGTGGCACCAGCGCCTGCGTCATTATGTCGGAAATCCTGAATCCTAAATAGGTTTCGCTTAAATGGAATATTCTTGTTGGAGAATATGTAACAGTAGGTTGATTCGAGGAACAAGTGAATTATAGTAAATATTTGTCTCTGTAACATTTAAAAGTATTTAAATCTATTTTGTTGAACACGCAAGTTAAGAACGCGCAGTAGCGCCATTTTACAAGAATTTGCAGAGAAATTGCAGGGCGAGGCGCTACTAAATTCAAAATAAGAAGAAACGCGCGCGCCAGTTGCACCACGTGCTCTCGAGCACGTGACTGATATCGAGCATGTGACCCACTCGAGCACGTGACTCGTCTCGGGCACGCTGCGCAAATCGACCACGGCCGTTCCGCTAAAATTTGCGCTATCTTTTACTGGGAACTTCAAGCGAACGTTTCGACCAAGAAGCCCGAGAGCTCTTTCGAGAAACGAACGCGAGTAAAGAGTAAAATAAATTCATTTCGGAGCGTACCGCGCCCGACCTAACCTCACATTACCAACAACCCAAAATACAATTTCCTTTGCGAGACACTTACGAGCTGTTCGTAGTCCCAGAGTCGTCGGTGTGCGAGTCCCACGTACGATGCACAAAAAATAAATATAGGATACGGGGGATTTTAAAAGACGAGATATACGTCGGAGCGTTTTCGGAGCGGAATATGTCGCGACATCTTCACAAACGATAATCAACTACCATTGCGTACGACACCGACGAATCATCGAGGAGTTGGAGAATCAGAGCGATTACAATTTTTTATCCAATAAAGTTTATCGCATCAACTCCGTATCGGCCACCGAAGAATATTCCAAACAGAATTTATTAAACACGGACGTTACTCCTTCCCCTTTTAATCGAAGAATTGAAATGAATATAGTAAATTCTAGAAGTATGAACCGCCGTAGTTGTGCGAGGGAAAGGCAAGGGGTTTAATCTACGAAATAATTGACCAGCGTGTGAATTACGTAATAATTTTATTCGCTTGAAAACGCAAGCGTATCTTAAAAATGTCCCGTCGGTCACTGGACCCATTGTTTCATAAAATATATTCGCATTGTGCTCTGCACTTCCGATGTACTTTAGAGTCCCAGCTATTTACGTTATTTTCTTGTTTTGTACTTTTCTGATTTCCCGTGTCTGTCCGTGGATCGGTCTCGATCCCTTTTCTTCTTGTCCGAGTGTCTTTCCTCGTGTTTTCCGTGCCTGGAGTCCTCGCTGTCGTTGCTGAAGCTGTCTCTGTCCCTCCTTTTCCTGTCGCCGTCGTGCTTTTTACTGGATTTGTGCTCCTTGTAGCTTTCTGTTTTACTTCGACCTCTGTCTCTGTGTCTTTCCCTGCTCCGGTCTCTGCTGCGATGTCTCCTGTCTTTCTTCCGCCTCGATTCGTGCTCGTACCTTTCGCTGGAGCCATCGTGGTGCTTGCTCTCCTTGTATTTCTCTTTCTGCGAGTACTTCCCACCATTTCGCGAATACTCGATGTCCTCTTTCCTTCGTTCATGCTTCCTGTGTTCTAGAATCTCCTCCTTGTTCCTCCTATTCATTTCTCGTCTGTACTTGGCCTCCTCGTTGCTAATCTCGCCTCTTCTCTGGATCCTCGGACCATCCTTTCTTCGGATCTCGCCAACAGCTTCTTCAGTCTTGTCCTCGAAGTACTGTATACCCTTGCCCTTGCCTCTCCACCTCATCTTCGCTACTGATTGTGAAAAATCAACGTGAATTCGACGGTCGTCGATCAACACGTTGTCCATCTTGAAGTAAGCCTCCTCGCAGCTCTTCCGTTCCGCGAATTCTATGAACGCGTATTGCAGAGAATCCCCGGACTGCCGGTCCCTGATCACCTCGCAGCTGAAAGGAGAAACATCTCGGCTTTAATTTCAAACCCCGAAGTTTTAAAAATCTTCAGGGGAACGCATTGAAATTATCGTTCTAATCGAGTGCAAGTGATTCTTGTCGGTTTCATTATAAGTAGACTGTGGTTTTATATGCATTTATGAAGTAATTGGCTGAGTGAAATATAAGATAGTGAAAGATTAGAGAAATCTAAAAATATTATGTTTTCAATATAAACAATCTATTAAGGGATGACGTTGCAAAATATTTTTATTTTGCATAAAGATCCGCAGTCTAATTGTAAGATCCAATGTAAATTCCGGCAAGAAACATTTACGCCACACAGCGCCTTTCCACGTAGCGGCAAAACGCTCAAACTTGTAACCAAATGTTACCGACAGGAACACGATAGAGTCGCCATCGACGGACAAATCACTAAGCTCGTCCTCAAATAATTCCACCGGGACTTTCCGGTCGGTATCACAGAAATAAAATTAGATAATACATAAAATATCTAAAAACACACCCCACGACCTTTCCGAATCTGCTGAAAATAATTTCAAGATCGTCGTCGTTCGTGACAGGATTCAATTTGCAAACGAACAAAACATTTTCAGGCGGTGCCATTTCCGCATCCGGAATGTCACCCACGATCTCCAATATCGTGGCTCTAGCCTTTGCTTCCTTTTCCTTCTGCATCTCCATTATCTCTTCAGCTGTCATACCAGCTGTATCGTCTATCACTTCGTCTGCTCCGATTCTATCGCTCTGCAAACATATTTATTAGAGATTATTACAAAGAATATCTTAGAGCTCTCGAAACTCAAAACGAAATACTCCTACCATTAAGCATTCCTTCGTAGGTGGTGGGCTTTGATCGGGAACAACAAAACCTTTGGGATCCTCGAAAGGATCTTCCAAGATAACAGTGTGGGAGATACGTATGTCTTGGTAGGGCCTGTGATCGCCATCGCAGATTGTTTCGTTGAGCTTGAAGATAATTTCCAAACCCTCTGTGATTTCGCCGAACACGCAGTGTTCTCCATCCAGAGACTGAAGCTCTGGCGCCAGTGTTACGAAGAACTGAGAGCCCAGCATGTTGCTACCGCAATTGACCATAGACAATAAACCACTCCTGTCGTGCTTTATCTTTGGTATCTGCTCTGCTTCATAATACCGTGCTTTCTCACCTAACACAACGCCGTATACACTTTCACCACCTTTCCCGGTACCGGTCGGATCCCCAGTTTGAGCAATGAAATTGCTCTGGACCGAATGGAACAGGTTCCAATTGTAGTACTTCAGCTTGCATAGCTTTAGGAAATTTCTACACGCTGCAAAATATCAATGAAATGAATTAGCGAAGAGACAGCAGGAAGCATAACCTCAACGCTGACTTTCCACTTACTTTGCGGCCGTTCGTCGGTGTATAAATCAACGGTGAAGTCACCAATAGTGGTTTCTATTACAACAGCCATGATTTCATAATGAGTTCAACTGAGTTCAATGTAATTGAATAATTCCTCTTCGATTATTGTGTATACATTCTGTCCAATTCTGTCTTGTACCACAAACCACAAACGAGGTACTTATAAGATGGAACAGACCAAACACTGTATGGGCACAAACAAAATATAGGAGTAGACCAATCACCATCTGAAATACCGGGTGCGCCGGAACGAAACTGACACCATCGGCGTAGAGGTGAACTACGTGTATATGTACGAGGTGACACAGAGATACGTAGCATCTTGAATTCTCGATGAACATACAATATCTTGCTGAAGCGAAGAAGCGATATTTTTTGATGATTTTTGTGCTGAAATATTCTCTGTATTATTCCGGATCCTTGTACAGAGCCCTGTCTTGCAATTTGGCGCTTGAAACTTTATAAACAGTAATAGTGCACGATTTTGTAGAAGAAATTGTTTTCTGTCTCTTCTACACTTTTTCCAAAAATTCATACTGTTATATATTTATATATGTTTCATATTGTGCAGAACTATGACCGTCACGGGGAGCGAGACGTGTGAACCCTGAAGTCCCCCGATCCATCGCTTTTCGCAACACAACCATACCTCGCCTGTGTCTGCTGGGTTGCAGTCGGACGGTGTGCTGAGTTTCACTGCAAAGTCAACATATTTGTTATAAATGTTTAGAATATAAGTTATGTACATTTACGAAACAATTATTTTATGTATGAATGTAGAATGAATAAATAAAGAGAATATAGTAAATATAGTAAAAGAGAATATATCAATTTAATCGCCTATCATTTTCCGAACTTCCCACTTGCCGCCCAGTTGTAGTATTGAATTGTTAAAAAATTTTTGGTCGGCTGGCATGTCGTCGAGTTGTATTGCTGAAATCCGTGCCACTTCCTTTGATATCATATTTTGCAAATACAAAGATCAATTTTCGAAAAATTCCGAAATTTTTGAACGCCTGACTTGACGTTGACTTGTACTACTGAAATTCGTGCCACCTCCTTCGATATCATGTTCTCCTAATACAAAAGCCAATTTTCGAAGTTTTCGAAAATTTTCCGGGATTTTCGGCCGTCTGACTTGACGTTGACTTGTACTACTGAAATTTCGGATACCTCCTTCGATATCATGTTCTCCTAATACCAAAGTCAATTTTCGAGATTTTCGAAAATTTTCGCCAATTTTCGACCGTCTGACTTGTCGTTGAGTTGTACTACTGAAATTCGTGCCACCTCCTTTGATATCATGTTCTCCTGATACAAAAGTAAATTTTCGAAAATTTCCCGAAAATTTTCGAAAACTTCGAAAATTTATTTTTATATTAGGAGAACATGATATCGAAGGAGGTATCCGAAATTTCAGTAGTACAAGTCAACGTCAAGTCAGACGGCCGAAAATCCCGGAAAATTTTCGAAAACTTCGAAAATTTACTTTTGTATTAGGAGAACATGATATCGGAGGAGGTATCCGAAATTTCAGTAGTACAACTCAACGACAAGTCAGACGGTCGAAAATTGGCGAAAATTTTCGAAAATCTCGTAAATTGACTTTGGTATTAGGAGAACATGATATCGAAGGAGGTGGCACGAATTTCAGTAGTACAAGTCAACGTCAAGTCAGACGGTCGAAAATCCCGGAAAATTTTCGAAAACTTCGAAAATTGACTTTTGTATTAGGAGAACATGATATCAAAGGAGGTGGCACGAATTTCAGTAGTACAAGTCAACGTCAAGTCAGACGGCCGAAAATCCCGGGAAAATTTCGAAAATTGACTTTTGTATTAGGAGAACATGATACCGAAGGAGGTGGCACGAATTTAAGTAGTACAAGTCAAGATCATGTCAGACGGCCGAAAATTTTTGGAAAATTCAGTGGTTCATCTCAACAAGTCGGAGATTAGGGAAATATTGGTAGTTCAATAAATAAATACACAGCTATGTTTTTTGATCACATTATCTTTATTCATTCTTTGTAGATTCATACATAAAATGTTTGTATTTTACATGTACAATGAGGAGCATAAATAATTCAACACACTTTAAATCAGAATAACTTTTTTATGAATGTAACAAACGACTACAATTTCTCTTTGAGAGTAGAAGAATTAGTTTAGTAAATGACGTCCAATAAATAAGTTGAAAAAATGCATTTTTTAATCTGTTCCTCCAGGGCCTATTTCTTCGCTGCTTCAGGAATCATTTGGTCTTTTCAAAAGGTGCTTGCGTCGTCCTTAACCAATTAAATAGCGTAGTATTTATTTTTTAATTTTCCGCGTCTATTTCTCGCGTTCTGTAAAGAGTTCTGTGAAGACTCCTCGGCTGAGCTGGTGACTCCTGACAGTCCGCAACCTGTCGCACGAGTCGCAAAGGCCATCTCGAATCATGGAGTCCGTCACGTTCGCGGCGACTCCTCTTTCCATGGGGGTGGGTGCATTGCTCTTGTTATGAAAGCGGCAAAGATCATTTGCGCTTGATTAAAATAGTAATCTAAGCACTTCTTGGTAGTGTTTCAAATGTTTGGGAACTTACATTAGAGATATTAAAAATAATTACAATAATTCTTCGAAAACGAACGTTTAGGGATTCAAATTAAAGCTGAAAGAACGTACTCTTTCTCTTTAACATAGGTAGACGGCAATTACGCAAAAACAATTGAAACAATTTATAAATACTTACGCAACGATGAACAGGGCTGATCGAAAGGAAGGAAGCAGACAGCCTTCGTGACACGATTCGAAACTTTTATTACGACATTATAAATGCACAAAAACATCTTAAAAATATGGGTGTACGTGTGAACGTGTATAGTCATGCGACGTGTAGTCGAGAGAACAACAGACTTCGATTACAGCTTCGAGAGTGAACGGAGCTACGCGGGTCAGATTTCATAGAATTGCTTCGAATGTCCTGCGCATTGTTTTCTTCACGTGTTTAAGTATAGCAGCGTCGTCTTCCTACATTCGACGCATTTCCGGCCGACGAACCGCGTGCTTTCCACGCGTCCCGCGATTGTGGATCGATCATGGATCCTGATCGAAGAGCGGAAACGGTTTCGTTGAAGGAACGGGGTTCCCCAGCCTGTTCCGGAAGCCTCGGTTCGGAGCCTGTTCGCGATTAGAATCCGACCCTCGAACGCCTCCGAAATCGAGAGAAAAAAGAAAACAATTCTTCCGGCACCGTGTCGGACCCGAGCAGGCATGGGGCTCTCGTCATCAAAAACGTTCTCTGAACAGAAAAATCAGCCATTTTGTTTTCGCTCGTGCAACCAATTTCCCAACGAAAAATATCGAATCGAACGTAACGCCGAGTTAGATACAAATAGACTGCGGAAGTTTAAGCATCTATGCAGAAAAATGGATGGATGTAACTGCAAACGATATAAAGATCGACCCCTTGTATTATAATTAATTTGATGGATTCTTCTATTATAGTTCATCATTTCGTAGAAAAAGCCGAAAATACAATATAGTAGAACCTCGATTAACCGGATCCGGATTGCAAACAAATATGCGTTTAAATATGGTTATATTATAAAGGAAAATAAATTTTCAAAAGTAAAGAATTTATTTTGGGATATAATGAACATTTTCATTATTTCCTCGGGTCTCGATTATCCCGATCAAGTCGGTTAATCGAGATCCTACTGTATATATCAATTGTATACCTATATGTTCTTCCGTGGTTGTACATCAACAACAAAAACAAAATTTTATTTCGGTTTAAAGGGAATTGATAACTTTTATATTTATTAAACTCTGTTCAGAATTTTCATCGGGACTCGATCTTATAGCGCAAGGGGTTAAAGGAATTTTGGAATACCATTACTTGCAACATGCTAGAACTATTCAAGAGAGCAACAAATTCCTGATTAGTTCCGCTGAACTGATATCGACAGAAACAATTTTAATTTCGCGTAAAGATCCACAGTCTGGAAATAATATTGATAACGTAATTTAAAGTTCTGCGAGGCTTGTGCAGAGACAAAATCGTGTCGTCGATCGGGCGCGCAACAGTGGCGCCATCCGATTATGGTTGTTGCCCGTTCACCTGCCCGTCGAATCGGTGTCGAAAGCCGCGCGGTGCACGACAGCAGCGGTACCGTTTTTCCGCGACCATTGCCAGAAGTGGCAGACTCGTGGACCGGATACGAGCGACGAGAAACAAGGGCAGGAAAAGGGGAGAACGAAAGGAAATCGAGAATTCTCGACGGGGAAAGTGGGCAAGAACATTTCTAAAAGTTCCTCGGACGCGAGTGCTCGCACTCATGCGAGGAAACGAGTACGGCCCCGATCGGATCACATCATGCTCCATTTCTCCGCGAGTTCTCCGAGAATTCCAAACAGCTCCCAAACCGTTCATCGATTTTCTGATTTATGAAAAACTGCCCTCTTTGTACACCGTGTATGATTCAGCACGTTGAATGCCACCTCGATGAACGTAAAAGTCACACGGAAACAAAATTTATTCATTGCGCCAAACGACTAACAATACAACCCAGGCAACGGCAAAATCTGTTCGAGCAGATTAGGACCAAATGTATGCAATCATACTTTGCGAGCAAAAGACGGTCATTTTGGTGCCAAGACGTGCTTGGAACAGGATTTGGTCCGTATTTGCTCTGAATCTGCCGACCAAGATTCCATACCAAATAAAGAGCGAAATGAGGACAGACCACGTCATAGAGGGCAGGTCGGTCACAAGAGCGGACCTAATCTTGTTCAAAGAGTAAATATCGAGCGAAAATCGAATTTTATTTAAGTCTCTGAATTATATAATTTTAAGTCTCGAGCATTTTCAATAATTGAAATATTTACAAACCTTAAAATAATGTCGATAACGGTTTTGCCCGATATTTACTGTGGAAGCAAGGTTAGGTTCGTTCTCAGTGCGACCGACGCGCCCTCTACAACGAGGATAGACTCTGCCATACTACGCCTACCGGTGCCGATAAAATAATTAAAACTATAAATTCATAGGTATTCTTATAAAAAAAGTAATATTTATATTCATTACTCAAGCTCATATTGAAATAAAAATAGTGAACAAACAAAATCCTCATATTTTCATCAGGAAATATATGTATACTAGTCCCTTTTAATGTTCGGCAGGTTTAGTGTTGCCGATTCAAGAATAGAAAAGGCAAATCATGATGATCTTTGTCCAACAGCTGGCTGCGAACGTGATAATTTGACTGCGGATCTTCGTGCAAAATAAAAATTGAGAAAGAAGTTAAATAAATAAATATTTTCCCTTTTAACACGTTCCGTGCCACGTGTACCAATGATGGTACACGTTAAAATATCCATTCGGATGTAGCACACAATAACATATTTACCTAATGCGCTAAAAAAATATATTTTATAACAAGTTTAAGACTGTAGGATATATTCCCACCAAAATAGAATGAGGTATTATGAAAAATGCAGTACAGAACAAAACAAATGGCCTGAATGAAAAATCGAGCAGAAACGGCTCGGCACGGAACGTGTTAAAATAATGTTAGCAAGTCGGAAACCATCGTTCAATTCTTCTAATGTCTTTATAGTTTTATATGATAAATCTTGCAAATGATAATCTTGCAAATGAACGGATCGCGAGCTGTGTCCGCGGAGAACGCGGCTAAAATCCTGGCTAATATTGACCATTTCTATGTACCGATAGGAAGATCGAGTTCGACGAAATCTCGATCGGTGGTCGCCCCGAGATCTAATGGCTAAAAGAGGGACGTGGCCGTCGCGTAGTCGCGGCAAATTCTATTCCGAGTTTTACCTCTTGTCCCCTTCTCTTTTCTTTCATCTTGTTCATATCCTCATGTTTCCTTCATATTTTTTTGCTTTTCTTTCTGCCTGGTTTTTCGTACAAAAATAGATTCTCGAGCTCGGGTTGCGTAGCCTCGCGGCGGAATATTTAGTACCTGCGCGACAATAGCTCGGTGCTTCGGTCCCGATCTATAGATCGCGAGTCATCGGGTCAGTGCAGAGTCGCCAGACTTGTGTGTCCCCACTCTATCTTCCCCTTCTACGACGCTGTTCCCCCCGCCGCGTTACGTCACCGTCTTGCATGTGTCCGGTGCTGGCAGAGAGGGGGTAACATTTTCCCCTGAATTCGTGCTCCCACCCCTCGTCTAGCGACTCTGGGTCAGCGGAGAAATTCGTGCCCAATTGTTTGCATCCCAATGCGAAATCGGCCACGAACATTCCCACCAATACACCTCAGCCGTACGCGATCGGACACGCGTTCTTCGACACCGGAAGTCGCGGAAATCATCGGGGCGAGGCTACGCGAGCCCGGCCGATCGAAGAACGAGATTGGAATCACCCGTTGAATAAGGGGGCGAGAACTACGTTACGATATTTATTGGAACACGCTTAATAAGACGTAATTAAATATGCTCGATTCTTTCGACTTGTTCCGAAACTCGCGAACTCGTGTTCTTATCCCGGATGTCGGGAGAGCTGGTCGAGAGAAACCGAGAGAAATTCCGGTGATCGAGTGGAAGAGTTATGAGAGGAGGATGCACACCGCGAGTGCACCACCGAGTGCAACGTGTGCAACGTGTGCAACGTGTGCAACGTGTGCAACGAGCACACTTTTTACTGGCGAGCTTTCCCGCCAGGAATGATCCCAGGCTAAGGAATCGGCTAGATCAGGGGCGAAAATCTTTTCACGCTCGATCCCATACTTTGTGGACCCATTGCGACTAGACTGCGGAGCATTATGCGAATTTGCATCGGCCAATTTAGATGATGTAGAATTGAATAATTGAATTCTAAAAGATTAAGATTCAATGCCGAATAGTACTTTTGAGATTCATGTATCTCCGAGTCCTCTGCGAGGTGGAGTTCTCGAAAAATAGAAGTGGCGTAGGTCCATAATATCCGGCAGTCTAGCGAGCCCTCGGGGTACGTTTACGTTGTAGCTGAATCTGCGCAGCGAAGTTAAAAGCTGCTCCAAAATATATCTTGCTCGGATGACGTAGTGAAGCGGCAATAATGATTGCCAAGTTACGTAATCAATGATAAAAAAGAAATGCGTTTCTGAAGAAAGGAGAAACAGTTCAGAAACACTTGAAAATAATAAAACAATGAAATGCACTTTTACGGTGTTGATCGTTCATCACAGCTCGAACGCAAACGTACTCTAGCTCGTCAACCCTGAAACTGACAGTCAATGACAAGCAGAACCCTCGAGAAGGATCGATCGGCGAGTAACAATAATATCGAGTAACATTTCTATCTTGCTTTTTATGAAGCGGCAGGCGTTACACGAACTGCGTGATATATAATTCTTACTGTAAAAGCCCGAAAAACTCCGAGGTAAATATTCTTGCGAGACTAAAAATAGCGCAATCATAATCGAATAAAAAGAAAACGTGTTTTACCAACTGATGTTGATAAATGAATTCACCGAAGTGGGGCTATTACTATTTTCACTGTCACTCGATCAGTTAAACCTGCCAGATTTTTCCAACGGCTGTTCTAATTGTTTAATAATAACTAGACTGCGGATTTTATGCATGTACGGCAGAGTAGGGCACAAATCGATTAATAATTAAAAATGACTATTAAGTATAATTGATTGTTAGTCATTCAAGCAAAATATCATTAGTTAAAATTCATATCTACATGGCAGTAGTTAGTCACAGCTCTAAGTAATCGTTAATTATTACTTATTAGAACTAATGATTAATCATAACTAATAAGCAATAACTAACGATTACTTAGAGCTGTGACTAACTAGTACCATGTAGTTATGAATAACTAATCAAAAAGTTTTAACTAATGACTATTTTGCTATGACTAACAATCAATCAGACTTAATAGTCATTTTTAATTATTAGTTGATTTGTGCCCTACTCTGATGTACGGTAAGAATTAATAGAATTAATTTAAGTCCCACCTTATCGAAGTAATTGAAACACGAAAGGTATTTCTGATTGGCTCTTGTGTTCATTGTAATCGGTGCAAATGATTTTTTATTTTTCCATAAAAATCCACAGTCTAGAAACAACTAGAATAACTGTAGATGCTCGATGGTGTCAGGAAATTGGTAGCGGGAATGTAGCTGACCTGCCATAGCAGATTCGGTCACAGAAGCCAGTAATCTGTCGACAGACTGGCAACAGATCCTGCAAAACCTAACTCAAACGCGGCGACAGATGGCCACGGGTTTGTAGACAGATTCTGTCAACACCTGTTACCACTTATATACAAGGTGAATCACGAATCGTGATCAGTGGAGATTACTCGTTTATTAGCAGCCCGATCGAAAATGTTTTTATCAGGTATAGCACGGTTTCAAGAGAGCTTTCACGTGATTATAGAAAATTTTTCGTCAACTCTTTTTTTTCATTATTTTTCAAGGTCACCTTCTATTTTTTGCAAATACACTTATAATTTTTTTACGCCTGTTTGTTAGAGGATTTCAAGGCGAATTCGGAAACGTATCATAACATTAAAAAAACTGCAAAAGATTGCAAAAAGGATTGCAAGAAATTGCTTTTTTAATTCTTTTTTACAGAAAATTTGCTATAATCACGTGAAATCTCTTTTGAAACCATGCATACGTGATAAAAACATTTCCGATCGGACAGCTAATAACAGAGTAATCTCTACTGATCACAATTCGTGATTCACCATATACATATCTGCCTTCAATACGCCCAAATTATTTATAAGCCCGCTATCGCACGAGAGATACGACGGGCAAACCTATCACCGTCGAAACCTGTGATTTACAATTTCCGGGCTTTTGCAGCGCCGCACAGTGGGCTGGAAATCCGAATCCAAAATTGTTGTAGTGTTATAGTATAGTAGGTGGTTGAATTCGTCGCGACACCAGCTAGAATATTATGGAGTCAAAAATGTACATTTACGTTTACAAAATCGAGATGACCTTTAATTACAAGAAAAACATTTTTCGGAAATTTTTTTACATTGAAACTTATTCATATATATATATATATATACTTTGGATTTTGAAGCTTTGAAGGGCTATCGATTGATACATACAAAACGTTATTCGAACTATGAAGCTTGAAAATGTCAATTTCAACCACGAAGAATAGGTTTCCAGACCGCTGTGCGTCGGTTGAGAAACAGCGGGGACAATCAGCGGGATCGCGACCCCTGATCTAGATCTAGTTTCGCTAATTGTTTCATGTTTTCCGCGAGTTCTCTCTGAGACGAAGGAGGCAACGAGTGTCGCGAGAGACAGAACCGAGAACTCTCTACGAAGGAACGAATCGACGACGCGAGACACGGTGCTCGAATAATCGAGGAGAAAGGTGCACGAGCCGCGTCAGATCCTAGATCCACTCGACTCGAGCTTTTCTTCTAAAGCTACCAAGTTCGACCAGGTTCGCCGAGCGCTCTTAAAAAAGGACTATAGCCTTCTTCTGTCCAAGAAGGCTGATCGTCTACCTCTAGGTTCGCGCGTGTCGATCGAGATTCGAGAATGATTCACCGATCGCCTAGGATCGAGCCGCCGATCAAAACACAGAAGTAGATCGATTTCGGTAACTAGCTTTCACCGCGATAATTTACACGTGTGTATTGCTCCGTCAGATTTTCTATATTCATTTTGCGAAGCTAATCGATGTCACACCGTTCTTTTCCCCCTCTACTGCTCCTCGCTACGTCATCGAAGTACGCAGCCATGTTTCTCCCGCTTCCGGCAACTCTGCTATCGAGTTTGACGCTCGGAGCAGTCTCGGAGTGCTCCCGGGGCCAGGAGCGCGCGTTGCCACGCCCACACTCCCTCCCACTCAACATTTTACTTTTCCAGCGACTGTCGGAAATGCAGAAACCTCGTACAAACGGTCGATCTACTTCTGTAGCTTGTCCGCGATAAAAGATATAATCGTTCGAGGAGGAAAACGGTCCCGTGGAATTGGTATTCATCTGCGTTCTTTTTTTTTGTCCAACTTTATCGATTTTTCATCGGCCTCTCGACGCTCTCGGTTCGTCCCCGTATCGTTCTCGTCCTCGATCGTTCGATAGAAACGCGTGTGATCAATGGATGCGAGGGTTTTCAGGCACGAGACGAACTTGTAGGAAATATTCTTTTTTCAGTATTTTTTTTAACGTTTTTGAACGAACTCGAGAGTGAAAGAGAGTGAGAGATGGATAGTGGACAGAAAGAGAGAGAAAGAGAGAGAGAGGAAGAGAGAGACAGAAAGAGAAATAGAGAGACCGTTCGAACGACAGTGTTCCAAACGAAATAATCGTGTGATCGGTGATAACGAACAGCGGAAAGTAAAGGCGGACAACGTCGGAATGGACGAACGAACGAGCGTAATCCGTTATTATCTCCGCGGTAATCTTCCGCCCCGATCAATTAACCGTAACGACTCGACGACGAATCCTCGCGATAAACATTCTGACTGTTCCGAATCGTCGTGCCGAAACAAAACTCGAGAGAAAGATCGAATCCTCTTCTTCGAGACAGTGACGGGTAAGCGGACCAAACGGCCGCGTGGGCCCCGAATTTGAATGAATGACATTTTTCATTACTTTTCTTTTTTGTTAATAAGTTCATGAGAGTTTCCTTGCAACCCCTATTTCTAACTTGAGTTTGAGGGCCCAAAAATTTTCACCGATTGGGGCCTTCACTTGACTTGAGCCGCCACTGCTTCGAGGCAGACAAATTCCGCAATTCTTTTCGAGAATACAATCGAAGTCGCCGATTCGAAACTGCACTCTGCAGTCCAAAGCGAAATTACAGAAATGAAATCTCCTTCGAGAGGAACGACGCTTCCTTCCAACAAGAAAATTTGTAACCCGTCGACGACCGAGGTCAAGAGATAAAAATTGTATCGTGCGGTGTCCAAATTGAACACATAACTCTATCATAATTCTATCTTAGAATTGTTTTGCGCTTTCTCTTTCTCCGATTTACAATTCGGATCGTCTTTCGCGGTGAACGATAGAATTTAATAAATAAATTAGAAGAAATACAGAGTCGTCGAGGGAAGAAGCAGAAAAATAATAATGATTCGGTGAACGGATCAATTTCGACCAATTTCTTCACCACGGAATGAATTTATCAAGTCGATTGTTTGATCGGTGACAACAGCGGAACCAAGTTTATTGCACGCCGTTTGTCTTTCCGCGGCGCAACTTTCCAAGACGGTCTGCGTGCATAACCCTTCAACCAGGTGATTTGAAAATTCAAATCGATAAACAATGGCTCTAAAAATGTCTAATATATTAGTTGTACGAATTAATTCGTGGCCCTCGCAATCGATCATTGGTATAACATTTTTTAAACGTTCTATCCGCCGAATTCAGTAATTCTTTTTAAATAGATCACAATAGAACAGATAGAAGAAGGAGGGTCTACAAATTTATTTCTACAGCTAATAGATATACTTTTTGGCGAAACGAGTTGATCAAGAGAAAACTGAAAGGAGTGACGAGTTAACTCGTCCTTGCCTGGTTAAAGGGTCCCTCTCCACTTTGCTTTAGCGTCGAGCCGGCGAGATTTCAGTATACGTATCGCGCACACGTGTATTATACTAGATTCGACTCGGGAACGACGCGTAGTGCAACGTTAACGAAATGTTGATAGAAATTTCAGTGACACACGACACGGGTCTCGTGTAACCGTGTCCTCTATACACATAATGTACACGCGTGAATACAATGCACGACGGGACGACTGTTAGAACCGTGTAGTATCGGCGATCCCTCGAAAGACAAACCGAGAATCAAAAACGAAATCTCATCGGAAAATTCATTCGAGAGTTCCTTGCAAGATCGGTTTTACTTCAGTTATAAAACTAATATATTATTAACACGTTGATCGCCGCTATTCATTGATTTGAAAATGATTGTCATCCGAATATATCAATTTATTCGTTCTGAAATGAGATATAGTGTAAGACTGAAGCTTCATGACCGAGTAATCAATAATAATTATGAATAATTCTGGTCGTTCTCGTACAAATCAAATAGGCAGGACTTGTGTGAAATACAGAAAATTCACGGGGCAGTCGACGTGTTAACTAACTGTTCAGTATAAATTGTACGACCTAATGTACAACTGATAATGACAGAAGCGGTCGCTAATGACTCCATGTGAACGTGAAATGAATTCAAATGGATAATGATAATGATAAGATCGTTTTTCCCTCGGTTCCAGCACCCGTCCCGTCAGGCGCTGTACATAACAATATATTCGTCCGTTCGTTCGTTCGATATACATTATATTTATATGTATATATAATATATATTTATATATTTATACTCTGGAAGGCGACAGTAGAAACTACCGAAGTAAATATATGTATACGATATTATAATAATAACAGGTAATGCGCGGAGACCGAGAACAGCGGTTAGGAAATGTGTTCCCGTCTCGTATCTAATCGCGAGAGGGACAGAAAGAGAGAGAAAGCGCGCGAAAATAGAGAAAAGTGAGAGAAAGAATGGGTGAGAGACGGAAAGATACAGAAATAGAAAGATAGAGAGAAAGAAAGATAGAAAGAAAGAAAGAGAGAGAGATCTCCTGTCGCGATCATTCGCGCGATTCATTCGAATCTTGTTCTAGATTATTCGCCGACTTCGATCGACTTGTTAGGGGATAGGAAGAAGGAGCTCTGTTCGGACCTCGAGGATCCTGATTGCAACACCCGTCGACTACGACGGGCTCTACGTTCGAGATCCGAAATTGGTTTTCTTGTTTTTGTTTTGTATTTTTTTTTCCCCCAGAAAACCCTGGAAAGAGAATCGTCTTCAGGAACAGGAGGGGAACGGGAGAGGACCGGGATAGGTAAACGATGAGAGGGAAAATAACCGGGAGGGGACAGAAGACGATCGTGTGAAAGCCCTGAGTAGCAAGAAGGAAGATGAACCCCCGGGGAAAAATGGCGGGGAGAGACGCGGCGACGAGAGGTGTTTTTTTTTCTTTCTTTGCAACTAACGAAAGAGGAGAGAACGGCCCTCCTGTCCGTTTTTTAAACGTGCTGCACGAACTCCGGGTTCAGGAACGAGAAGCCCATGAACTCTGTCTGGTCCAGATTCATCATGAACAGCTTGTCCGTGGGCGTCAGGTCCGTCTTCTCCGAGGTGAACTGTTTGTCGAAGTTGTTCACATCCTTGCGATGTTTCTGGAAACACAAAGACGAGTGTTAGTACACGCGGACTTAGTACGCCTGAACAAAGCGCCATTGACATGTCAATTGATTGAACATTAACACTACACCGATCAGCGTCGGTCAAATGACCGGTCTCGAATTTTATATTTTAATCTCTTGTCTTCTATTGCTATGTTGTGGTTCAGTTATTGGCACTCACGATCTTTGGCTTGAACGGAGGTTGCACCTCGCGGTTCTCGATCCTGACCCAGTCGATGTGCCGGAAGAACGTATGGCTCCGCACGTCCTCCTCTCCCCGGAACCCGCAGCCCAGTCTCTTCACCGGATTCTTCGTGAGGAACTGAACACAACCGTTTATTCGCGCGACAAGATATTACTATGTCGTCTCTCTCCCTCTTGCGCAACAATTGGACGGAGGCTTCGCGAGCTATAGTTCGCAGCGTGTTATACCACAGTTTCCCAAGGTTCTTTGGCTCGCAGCTCTCTTTTCAAAGTGTACGTTCGTCAGTAACTTCTTCCGGATCTCCCGAGCGCCCACGTTGGGAAATCATGGTACAACGCATGCGAGGAGCAGTTTCAAATTTTTCTTATTCTCCGATGATAGACGTAAACGAGAGAAAACTCTAATGACCCAGTTAAGCTGCTAACTAAATAGATTGCGCTTCGAGGAAGGAGCGGAGCAAGTTCTTACCGCTTTGCAAATTTCCCTAGCCTCTTTGGTGAGACTCTTCGGGTAGCTAACATTGTGATCCTTGATAGCGTCGAACAGCTCGTCCTCATCTTCGCCGTCGAAGGGCGGCTGTCCAACTAGCATCTCGTACAGCAGCACTCCGTACGCCCACCAATCCACAGATTTTCCATATGGTTGGTAAAGAATGATCTGAGAACGAGCCATTCATTAGTTCATCCACCATCAAATATTGTTTTGTACAAATTGCAGGGAAATAAACCTCGGGAGCAATATAGTCGGGCGTTCCACAGAATGTTTTGGTAGTCTTGTCACCGCTGATGCCCTCCTTGCACATCCCGAAGTCCGCGATCTTGATATGTCCGTCCTGGTCCAGCAAAACGTTGTCCAGCTTCAGGTCCCGATAGATAATGCCGCGTCCGTGCAGGTAGAACAGACCGATCGCGATCTCGGACGAGTAGAATCTACGAAAATGCCGACACTCGTCGATCTGTTTCATCTAACGTTTCTACGACTATACTATATTGGTTGTACAAATTAATTCGTGGCCCTCGGAGGGAAAGTATGATGGAGCCAAAGCACTTTGATTGGTCGTGAATAAATTCACGTGTGGAAGGCTGCGGATCAATTTGTACAACTGATAGGGAGATCGACTAACACCTACACGGCCACCGGCTCTTTGAACTTTCCGCATTGTTGTATCTGGTACATCAGATCTCCCCCGTTGACGTACTCCATCACGAAATACAGCCGGTCCATAGTTTGGAAGCATGAGTGGAGTTGCACGAGGAACGGTGGCTTGCTGGACAAAGCCAGCACTCGTTTCTCCACCATGGCGCACTCGACGTCCTCGTCCTGGATGATGATGTCCTTCTTCAAGATCTTGATCGCGTATAACTCGTCGGTACCCTTTCGTTCCGCCAGCATCACCTGGAATCCGAGGGCGACCTTTCAAGGACCTGTTGCCTTCTTGCAAGGGAAGATACCCTACTCTGTTTCTATTATCGTCGAGAAGGGAAATGTATTTTTAATGTTCCAGTTTCTGAGAGGAAGACCCGTCGCTCCGCCAGTTTTCTTTCAAGCTGTCAACTTTGAAGTGTTCACAGTAATTCTAACTACAGTAGACTGGTGGCTTCGTGAGTCACCTAACTCTCTTTCGGAGAATCTAGTGCGCAAAGAAAAACCAAATGTCTCGATCGAGAGGCGACTGACTTTGCCAAAGCTGCCCTTGCCGAGCACCATGAGGAAGTTGAAGTCGCTCGCTCTGATCAAGTCGCTCTTGCCCATGTTGTGCGGCACCTCCTTGTCCTGGGCGGCCGGGGCCTTCTTCGTCACCGACGTTTTCTACGGGAAATAAAAAGACAGATATAGGGAAGCGATGAGAGACACGATCCCAGAAAAGGAATGATCTCCAAATGAATGACATCCAAATGAATTGGGAAACTTACTCGCATCTTGACTTTGAGCTCGGCGAGATCCACGCCTTCTTCGGGCACGGGCACGTTGTAGAAATCTCCCTCCTCCTGGGTGAGCAGCTTGAACCATCCGCTCGCCGGGGCCTTCATCAGCTCCGAGATGCCGAACGAGAGTGAGCCCATGAAGTCGTTCCTGGACGTTCGATCCCAGTCCCACACCTCGATCAGCAGCCGTCGGTCCTTGTCCTCCGGCTTCAGGTCGCTAGAATAGCGAGAACAGTCTCGGTACAATGAAGAATTCGCCTAACGCTGGAACCACTACCGAGCCTTAAAAGTAACTGGTACATGTTCCCTTATAAAAGTGACGTGATCGATTTTATTTAGAATTTGTGCAGCTCCTATTGTAATATGTGCTCCACTAAAAATATCTATACAATCATTTCTTGTGAAATTATTTTTATTATATCAATAATCGTAAAGTAAAAAATCTGGAACCGGTCATTTTGACCGGTGATGGTAGGTTTAATGTTAAACGCTATACCTATCGGCGATAAAATGACCGGTTTGGGACTTTTTCTACACACTTATCTGTATTCAAGTACATCGAGAAAAATCGAAATAAATCGTGTAATTCTTTATCAGCCACTTTTAACGCCCGGTAGGTTCAGTGTTAATTAACCCTTGGCACTCGAAATGTTTTGACAGACCCAATTGTTAAAGAAACAGTCTCGAGGACCAACATTTTATTCCGAGATGAGAAAATCGGAAATGTTTGTGATACAATGAAATGATTTTATGAAGGGGTAATTTAAAACTGAAAACATTGAAAAATTTCTATTTCGCTCGAGACCTCGTTGGAAATTCAGATAGACAATTTTTATTCTTCATAAAGATCCGATGTCTATTGATCATGAACGTTGCTATAGCGATGCCAATGGAATGCAAAGGGTTAACGCTTTAAGCTTCTATCGCTTTGAAGGCCCTATTAACACTTTGACTGCCATGCCACCCACGCGTGGGTGACACGATCATTTCTCCAGACTCAAAAATGAATTTCTCCGGCGATAGGTAGAGAGTTTGCTTGCTTAATTAGTCTGTGAAATGTTGCAGGACCGGGGAAGTAATTACCACCATAAATCCTACCTTCTCAGATTTTGTTTTATTAACACTTTATCCGCAATTTTCGGATAGACATTTTGAAATGGATGATCAATAGTGGAGAATTTCTTAACAAGTCCAGCCAAATTTTTCTCGTGATTTTCAGAATAATATATATATATATACCCAGAGAAATTTGTAAATTATAAATATTACACACCCGTCATTTCGACGGGTAAATCTAGTGTTAAGAGTGAATTATTTAAACAGTCTATTAACATATCACCGACTGGTGATTATTGCATAATTTTGAAAAATCAATGATACGTGGCTAAAAATTTTTAATGGGACCTTCGATAGCAACATCAATTTTCATTGTGAACTAACAAGTCATCCTCAATAACGCCATCTAATAGTTCCATGTAAGATCGCAATGTAAAGGAAAATTTCTGTGCTTTCCTTTGGTGCAGCACAATTATTGAAAATCCTATTAATAGGCTTCCGGTAGGTACAGAGTGTTAACAGGCTTGGTAGATAAAGTGTTAAGTAGGTTCGATTTTACCGAATGCTTGGGGTGGTCGAGTTGTGGCAGTCAATGTGTTAAAAAGTTCCTTAGCTAACCATTTGACTAGATACTTGGTACTCGAAGAACTCCTATCTCTATTCCTGAAGAGTGAAGGTGAGGAAAGAAAGGGAGACGTTCAGGACTCACAAGACGATAGTCTCGTTCCATTCGGGGTTCAGCGAGGATTTGATCGTCTTGGTCTTTTTCTTGACGTTGTCCGAATCCGGGATCAGCTTCAGCTTGACGTAGGGGTCCGACAGTCCGTTCGGGTCCATCGGGATCAGGTTCCGGCCCTGTTTCACTGAAATCCATGATCCAATCCAAGGGATCGGGGGCCCGTTCAGATCCTCTCACCCTCTTTCTCTCTGGAGTGGTGTCCTCCGCGATCCAGCCTAATTTCGACACGCGGATCGAGGACGAACGGCTCCGCGATCGATTTCCATTACCGTTTCGTTTCACGTGTTCCGACCTTGCGAAATCGAAAAGAACCGCCTTTTCCAGCCGATAATAACGGTCTAATAATAAAGATCTCGCTGCTTTCCTACCGAGGCCCTGCTCCACGAGATAATCTTCCTCTCGTAACCACTTGAAAACCGTTTGACGGGGAATCAGTCGATAAATCGATCTCCAGAGATATTTTTAATAACGATTCCCGCGGACCCGACACAGGATTATTACGCGGCCCGTAATTACCAAACGAATCCGCTCACGGTTACGCGTTTTCGGCCAATAGATTTCGTTCGTCCTCGATCCTCGATCCCGGCGGGACACGATCTTTCTCAAATTCGGAGATCATTATCGGAAGAGGATACCTCTCGATACATGTGAGAAACCAATGTATGTACCGAACACGATACGATTTCGATCAACTAATATTTAATTTAAAATATCTGCCGTACTAATCATCTTTCGATACACATGGGTTAACACTTTTTTTTATAGAGAATATAGCTTTTTCATCGATTCGTTTAGAAAATCAAAGCTGACCATTAACTCTTTGGGGCCACTTGGCATAGTGGGATATATTTTAACCCACCTCGAAAAATTAAAGTTATAGTGATCAAAATCAGAAGCAAAATAGATTCTGTGCAACTTGGGTTTTCATTTTCTTTAAAATCACCTCTACTTATAAAGAGGACATATAGACCACATCATTTCCCTCTTGATACAATAAGAATAATTTTCTTGTACAATTTCGTATTCGAGTTGGGTATCTCGCCCACAATCGTCAGAAAAGTTACCCACTCTCTGCCAGGACCGGATTAGTTACGTGACCGGGCCGTGGCGGAACCGTGGGGAATAGTATAGTAGAAGGGGAAGGTAGAGTTGGGAATCGAGTCATAATCTGGCGACACTGGTCTCACCCTGTATATCGAGACAGTAGTTGGCATCCTCTTCCAGAAAGCCAGCAGAGAGACTGACTTCGAAGATCACGGAGAACCTAGGGTGTTAGCGTGGTACTTAGGGTGTAACTTACCCTCGACGGTGAGCTTGTTTCCAGAACAGCTGATGTTCAAGTACATACGACCGCGTCTTTCGGTGTGGTCGCATCCGCACAGGTTTGGCACGCTTTCCTCGCACCTCTTGTGTACGTTCATGTCGCATGCTGCGTCATCAGATCATCGATCAGTTATCGGAATCGTTCGACGCTCCCGCTGGCGTCAGCGTCGTCGCTCACAGCCAGACAACAGGCAACCTCGTTCGTTTGCCGTGTGTTTTTCGTACACTTTCTATCTTTTTTTTTGTTAAATGTATACTTTCGCAACATTCGAACGTTTCGAGCAGCGGGATGGATGCAAAACAGCGCGGAGGGAGGGGGTGTGCGATGCTTCAATGCGCGTCTAATTCGCTGCCGGAATTGCAGCCGCCGATCGTTCTACCCTCGCGAATTTATGTTAGTTCGATCTTTGTTAGTGCTAAGAAATCGCTATCGATCATGGGAGGTCACAATTCATTCCATCAGAGAATCTTCAGGCTCTACCATTTTGTAATAAGAACGAAGCTCTTTCAATTCTTTAAATATTGTATATATGTATGTTAGGAGTAGATATAATATTTTTGGAACCGTTGATGTTTATTTTATTTACATAATTAACTGTGTGAATACGTGTTAGTTCTTCCCCGTGAATTTTATTGACGCTTTGAAGGCCGCTTTGTCACGCAGGCGTAACTTATTTTCTTTCATCTTCTTCTTTGTATGCTTTCAAATAGTATATAAAAATAATTTCGGTTTCCAAGTGTTACTAATTGCTAGACGGTGGATTTTATGCGTTCACGACAAAAATGGATTCGTCGAATACAAAATTGTAAAGACGTTGGAATAGGGCAATTTTTGTTCTGCATAAAAATTCGCAGTCTATTAATTACTAATTAGCCGACAAAGCCAAACGAAACCGAGGAAAGAAACGTGCGACCATCAAAGAGCTGGAGAAGATTAATCCCCATACAATTTGTCAAGCTTTCGAGATCAAGTGTGTCTTTCTGTCAATGTCTACCCTGCTTTAAGGGTGGAAGCATGGTTCCTCTCATCTTCTCTACGACTGTACAATCCTCGAACTTTTCTCGAGAATTAACCAAATAAATACAACTATATATTAGTTCATGGTTTTATTAAAAAAAAATAAATTCCTCTGTATTTTTGGCAAGCTTCGGAAACCAAGTGTCCCATTTGATCAACGTCCACCCCCTGCTCCAAGGACCAAAGTCGTCGTTTCTCTTCTCTTGTTTAGAATTCTATAATTTCAAAACATTTGAACCATTTTTGACAATCAACCGTATAGATATAATTATGTATTACTACCTCCGCGTGGTTCTCTACTCAAAAAGACAAATCCTTCTATTTTCCCCGAGCTTCTGGAACCAAGTGTTCCATTTCATCAACGTCCACCCTGCTCCAAGGGTCAGAGTCATCGTTTCCCTTCTCTCGTTTAGAGTTCTATAATTTCAAAACAACCTTTTTTTGACAATTCATCTGTGTAAATATAACTGTGTATTACTTCCCCCACAAGATTTTATTAAAGACAAATTACTCTGCTATTGACAAGCGTTCCAATTCATCGTCATCCACCCTGCTTTAGGAGTGGTAGCAGCATTCCTCTTATCTTTCCCACAAATCTATAATTTCAAAGCATGCGAACTTGTTTGACGATTATCTGTATAAATATAACTGTGTATTACTTCCTCCACACGATTCTATGAAGGGCAACATGTTGCCCTACATTTTCTAAGCTTCTGGAACCAAATGTGTTCCATTTCGTCATCATCCACCCAGCTTTAAGGTTGGAAGCAGCGTTCCTCTTATTTTTTCCATAATTCTATAAGCTCAAAATATGCCAACTTTTTTATCAATTAATTGAATGAATTTACCTATGTGTATTGCACTTCCTCCGCGTGATTTTATTAAAAAAAGACAAATTACTCTGTTTTTGGCAAACATTTCACATCATCAACGTCCACCCAGCTTTAAGGGTGGAATCACGTTGCTCTTCCGTTTTCGATCATGTTCGCGAGGAGACGAAGGGCGGCTGCAGTCGGTGATCGCATACGCGCGAGATGCAACGACCTTGAACCTTCTGCGAAACGACTCGTGCGTCGCCGGCGACAAGAAAAAGAAAAAGGAAAGGAAAAATAGCTGGAAAGTGACTTTTCGTGACCAACATTCGAAATACCTTTATATCGATCTATCCTTAACAAAAATTTCAGTGATGTAACTACCATACATAAAATAAAAAATGTGTGTGTTCAAAACAATAACTAGAAATTATAGAAATACTGAATAAAAATCTGCTTCCCAAAATTCGCATAACGTGTTTTTCATAATTGTCTAACCTTTTGTATGAAACAGCGTTTTAAAACCCTCCTCAAAGTTTTAATTTGCACGTGGAGTAAATAATGCTCGAGGAATAATTAAATAGATTATTCTATAATTTCAATTATTTGATTAAATAATAATTGAATAAAAATAATGAATAGACTGCAGATTCTTATGCAAAATAAAAATTGTCTAACTCGATTACAAGGAACGGAAAATTTCCCCTTTCAATAAATTAAATTAAATTCATCTAATGTATTCACAGTTTTGTTTCTCATCCATCCTTGCCATAAATGCATAAAATCCGCAGTCTAATAATGAGTTCTTAGAACGATTTGAACTTTGAATTTAGTCTACGGAGTGACGTCCTCAAAACTGGCTGATACTTTGGATTGTGAGGGGTTGTGTGTACAAAACTTCGTTGAAGATATGGAACTTGGGAAAATTGAATTTTGGCCACGAAAAACGGGTTTCCAGCCGGGTGTGCGAGGGGTCGGTCGATGACACCCTCCGCTGCATGCCCGGTCGAACGAGCCAAGAAAAGATTCGAGACGAGCAGACGATCGATCGCGAACCGGAACGACGGATGTTCGTTTACCCGCGCGTATGCGAATCGACGCGACGGTTTCTTGGCTCCCGGTGCCGACCCGCCACCGAGTACTGTCGCAATTCCGTCGCCCATTCAAACGTTGATCATTCTGATTTTCGATTTATTCCTCCGGTTGCCTCGTTTACCATCGTTCTGTCTACCGCAGCGTTCCTCAACCTTCGACCGGAATCAGATTGACACCGTAGACGACGATAGTACAGTAGCCGTTTCACATAAATAGATAACGTTATGCATATTTCAGTGCAGCGTGTGTGCGCGGGAACTCAAGCGAACTAGTAGCGTGTAAAAAAGGAAAGCGTCGTCATTGTATTGAGTTGGCAAGAAAGTAATTTCGGTATTTGAATGTGAAATAGAGCCCAATTTTGTTATTCGAACAGTGAACTTTAATGAACAAGATACTGTCTCTTCGATGATCTTTCGCCAAAAAGAATAAATAAGAAAATATTTTATTCGTTAAAGTTCATCTATTGAATAAAGAAATTACTTTCTTGCCAACCCAATAAATTGGATCGACTGATGCCGATTGTAAAAATGCTTCTCGAAATCGAAAATATTATTGATAGATGCCCGAGGTTTCCGGAGGTCATTTGAAATAACTTTTTCCTTTGCGAAAATGTGCTCCGCAACTTGAGGAGTTATCAACGAAAAACACACGGACCAATCAGAGCGCAGCTCCGTGTCTACGAGTCCGTGCGCTGTAGCCGCGCTTTGATTGGTCTTTGTCTTTTCTTTAACCCTGTGCACTCCGAATTATTTTCCAATATTATTGCCAACAACTCCCTACTATTTTATGCGTTTTATTTGAGATTTACTTCGAAGAACAGTTCCTTGACTTCTACTTATCTTAAACTTGTTCACTAATCAATGATTAGTAATCATACTAAATATAGTTCTTAAACTTTGTTGTAATTTATATTTGTAGAACTTATACAGTAAACGCGACTTTACTGTATTTGTCTTAAACTAAAAAATAAGACAATTAAATAAATAATGGAAGAACCAAATACATTTAAAAACCCGTTTCATTTTCATTTTTCTATCTCTGATGTCGAGGCACACTAACTTCCAATAACTAAATAACTAACTAACAATAACTTCTTAACAAAACCGCGGAGAGCATTTTTGCAAAGGAAAATGTTACTCCAAATGTTGTCCCCAGGAATCATCCCCTGCAAAGACGTCTAAAATTTTCGGGACATCCTGTATATTTAGTTGTAAATGTTATTGAATGATAAAAATAATACATCATTATCCTGAATCGCTTGTTTCCTAAATAAATCATTTTCCTAGCTTTTCATAGATCCTCAGGCTGAGAAACGCTGTGATTTCTACGATCTATCCTCCCACTTCGACGTTGTTTACTGAATATTGCTTGTTATTCCTGCGACTGAACTGTTCGAGCGGAATCGGGAGCCGAAAAACGAAAATGGCGGGTACCCGCGAAAGTTACGGGCGGGGGTCGTAGCGCGGGTACGATGCGAGTCCGCGGGTATCTACGGGTGCGGATCGAGTAACATGGCGCGCGCAGTGTTACTGCGACCCGGTCTGCGATCGTCGGGTAAAAGGGCGGGCACTTTCCACGGGAGGACAAACAGTATTCAAATCATATATTCGGTACTTACTTCATCTTACTCGAGTGGTGACTCACAGTCACCAATAAAAATTGGTGTACCATTATTCACAATATTGTTTACATTATTAGTGAGTACCCGAAATTTCGGGTTCGGGTCGGGTCTGAAAATTTGTTCGCGATCGAGTCGGGATCCCGAATGTTTATAAAGTTCAGGTACCCGCGATTTCGGGTTACCCGAAATGGTAATCGAGTCGGGTCGAGTCGGGGTCCCGAAAGTTTGCAATATTCGGGTACTCAAAGTTAAACTTGGGGCAAGTCTGCGATCAAATCAGCGATAAATAACTCTCTGTATATAACACTAAATTCACACTAAAAATACAAAAATCATTCTGAACCTGCCAGTGAAAATAGAAGATTGAACTAAAAAATCATAGAGTAGCATTATACTTATATAAATACAACTTTAACTTCGAGTATCCGAATATTGTAAACTTTTTCGGGATCCCTACTCGACCCGCCTCGATTACCATTTCGGGTAACCCGAAATCGCGGGTACCTGAACTTTACAAACATTCGGGATCCCGACTCGATCTAAGAATTGAAACTCTTGGAATGTTACATCTATCACGAAACAATGATTATGTCACGTCAACATTGGGATGAATAACAGTATGAACGTACCAATATTATAAAAAGTATAACATTTTTTTGAGATTATCGAGACTTTTAAAATTTTCAAGACATCAAGAGTTTCAAGAATTTCTGATTTCGAATAAATATCGAATTGATTCGAAGCTTTGTGGTGATTGATTTGTTCGGAAACTTGCAAGACAGAGTATTGTATGCCCATCACTATACACATGTAAGTATTGCATGAGGCATTATAACAACAACTTCATATCCATAAAATGAAAAGAATCATATATAGACAGCGGATCTTTATGCAAAATAAAAATTTTCTGCCTAGTTCGCAACAAACTGGAGTGAGGTAGAAATTTATTTTCTTTCTTAATATGTTTAATAGGTTGAAAATAATATGACAGTATTTTCAAATTCTCCTAATATTTTTACTCTTTTAAATTACACTTATCAACACTTAGCATCAAATCCGCTGTCTAATCATATACAACGGAATTAGTTTAGGCCGGAAGAAATTTTTTAGTTAAAATAGCTCAGACTGCAAAGAGTTAAATGAAAATTCAACGATAAAATTAAGATATTAATAAGCTGAAATTAATAAAGTGGTGCGCTTGCATTCTCCTAATCTGCCCACTGCCTTAAACAGTCGAAATAATTACAAAAAAATGTACAAGTCCGGGTCTTCGCGGACCCAGCCTAATGTTTTGCCGGCATGCAAGTGTGTCGCTAGGTGTCTGATAAAACTACATACATTCTTCTGGAAAAGTTCAACACGATTTACCCGACAGTCGCAGAGAGGGTAGCGCGCGACCGTCGAGCGGGTCGGGTCTCTGCGCTCGCGCGTACTCGTCGTTGGATTTGTAGTCTACGGTATATATATATCTGATATACATACACATACAAGGGATACATACACGTGTGTACAACTACGAGCATGCACGATATATAGAAAACAATGGAGTGTACGATATATAGAGTATAACTAGAATATCCACAGAGATCTAAAAACGAAGACTCGCGAGGGGCACGTGGGGTGGGGGGGTTTATACACGTGTCGTATATGGTATGTACAACGCCAGAAGAGGCACAATATATACAGTATATATGTATACTTTCTTATGTATAAGGCGGCGAGCTCTGAAAAAAACGTGCCAGAGAGTACGATCAAGAGAGAGATAGAGAAAGATAGAGATAAAGAAAGAGAGATAGAGATAGGTAGAGAGAGAGAGAGAGAGTGAGAGAGATAGAAATAGAGAAAGAGAGGCGACGGTGAGTAAAAGCGAGGAGCGAGAAGGAGAGAGAAAACCGAGTGACGTGAGCACGTGATACTATGACGCGAGATTAGGGGTCCGGGGAGGGGCTACCGGTTCGCACCGGGTAGCCACGAGCTATCCGACCGGCCGAGACCGTTGAGACTTTAACGACCCCAACGTTCGCGCTAATCGTCGGATCGATCCGCGCTAAACGGATCCACTGGAAAAGCGAACAATAGAGAAACAACGAACGTCCAAGTGGCCGCAGAACAAGAAAGAGCACGGAGCTGTTGAGAATGGCAGACCAAGTGCTCCGGATGAACCACGCAATACCGAAATACATACAGTAACATATGCCTCGGTGTATGCAAGACAGTTTGGAACCGAAGTGTCGCTTGTGTACAAACATTTCTCCGGGATCTACGATCGCTCGACACTGCGAATTTTAAGCATTTATGAGCAAAATTGACCGTGTGCAATTGAACTGTTTATTTTGAAAGTGACCTAAGTACATTTATATCTGAATTGAGATATTTAAGAGTTTGCGTTTCAATGAAATTAAAAATATACCTATACAATATTTTCGAATTTTCTTGGTCTACCCCAACGTAGTAATAAATCCAGAATTTTAAACTCTGCATTCTTATCCATTTATATCTTATAGAAAATTTTATATGTTTAATTTCTCAAAAAACACAACCAGCATATTTCTAACCAATTTATTGTTTCTCCGTCAAAAATTATCGTATACTCTGTTGTTTATGATAGATAACTTGATAAGTTGTACACGTTACTATAGTCAACAAAAAACAATTAACAAATGGACTTAGGCCACTTTCAAAATAAACGGCTCAATTTAAAAGCACGATCAACACAATTTTGGAATATTAATACGCTATTTTCAACTCTTCAGAATGATTTAAAGTGAAAGGCTCTCTTCTATTGGGTTGAAACGAAAGTTCAGATATTTATTCATAGATTTATTCAATAACATATTTTTTATTCTGTTCTGTCACGTTCTGTCATTTTCGAGGTAACTTCTCGTGTTATTGAATAAACATATGAATAAATACCTTAATTTCATCATCCATTCTTAATTTGAAAACGCTACGAACTTTCTTTCCAACCCAATATTCAGCCCCTGTTTCTTGCAATAATTAAATTTACACACAAGATTTTTAGTTCGCATAAATATCGGCTGTATATTCATGAATGTTCAGGAAAATCGTGGTTTTGCGTGGTCGGTAGAAAAAGACGTGGTACACCCTGTACATTGTCGCCATTAGCATTCTGCTCATTAGTATAATTTTAATTATATATTGCACGAACAGAAATTCATTGGAAATTCCAGGGGGTGTGTAAAAGTTACTAAACATACTATTGCCGGTCAAATGACCAGTTTTAGATGTTTTTGGAACGCTGAGACGCTTTGGAACGAAATGACACACGAAATCACACTTCTTTATATTCAGAAATCTAAGTAAATTCGATCGTGACATTTTTACGAGGCGACACACGTACTTGCCATTTTTAATGCTCGGCGAGTTTAAAGAAATCGGAATCGGAAAAGACCGAAAATTTGGAAGAAAATTGGATAGCAAACTTCTCGACGATTCTCGGCCGTTTGGGTGACCCGAGGCCACCCGGGCGATTTCGTGTTTGTTCAGGGCTCTGGCGGGCATCTCGTAGTAGATCAACACAGCTCTGGTTAGCACGAATTGTGTACGCAGCACGCACTGCGCGGGGAATAATGTTGAAACTGGCATCTACCCTTTTTACTTATCGATGCTTATGTTCTCGCTACGGACGAGAGCATCGGATACGACAAAGATCTCGAGCAAGGGCTGGCGGGCCTACAACGATTACGGGTACAGGGAGCCGTGCGAGACGGTCGACACACCGTGGACGGGTACGATAAGATACTGGTACTTGCCAAGCAATAATGGTACTGGAAACATTTGCTAGATTGCTAGCGGAGAAAGGGTTTTCCGAAACGGAGAATCGCGGACGAGTTTGCTGAGAAATCTGGAGACCGACGAGAACCTCTCCTCGGCTAGACGAGGACACGAGTGCACAACGGTGCCATTTCTCGAAAACCTGGCCAAAATTACGAATTTCGATTTTTAATACTTTTCAACAGTATTGATCTCGTGTATTTTAGAAGTTGTGCGTCGTTGAATTCGGTTGGTGGGAATGTTGGTTTTAAGTTTGATTGCGTGAACATTGATTGAAATTTTATGCAGCAAACTGGACGTAGTATTTCACGGTGTTTTTTTTTTGTGAAAACCTCGAAATTTGAGTGGACTTAACACCGTGAGATATTTCTGTGGGATTACTTCAGTGGGGAAATATTTTAGTGGGTCATTTCTGTGGGCCACAGCAATGGACCATTGTTTCGGTAAGCTCCTTCAGTGGGCTATTTCAGTGGGCTCTTTCAGTGGGCTCCTTCAGTGGGTTACTTCAGTGGGCTACTTCAGTGGGCTACTTCAGTGGGCTACTTCAGTGGGCTACTTCAGTGGGCTCCTTCAGTGGGCTCCTTCAGTGGGTTATTATTTCAGTGGGCTCCTTCAGTGGGTTATTATTTCAGTGGGCTCCTAGTTGGCTTATTATTTCAGTGGGCCATTATTTCGGTGAGCCTCTTCAATGGGCTCCTTCAGTGGAGTCACTTCTGTGGGTCATTAGTTCACAGAGCCATCTCATTTCAGTGAGAGGGCCATTTCAGTGAGCCACTTCGATGGACCATTATTTCATTGAGCCTTTTCAGTGGGCTATCTCAGTGGACCGTTCCAGTGAGCCATTTCAGTGAGCCACTTCAGTGAGCCACTTCAGTGAGCCATTTCTGTGGACCAGCACAATGGGCCTCATCAATGAGTCATTATTGCAGTGGGCCACTTCGGTCGACCATCTCAGTGGGCCACTTTAGCGGACCATTTCAGTAAGCCACTTCGCTTGGCCACTTCAGTGGGCAAGGTAGTTCAAATATATTATTGAAAAGTATATCATTCATAAAAGGAAACAGTGGATTGTAAATATTCTTTGAAATGAAGAATGCTGTCATATTCGTATATTAATTCTATCACTACCTATGATTTGATTCTAGTTCGGAATCATCGAATGGGATGTGCTACCTGTATCATCTACATTACTTGCACGATTCATTCTGCAAGACCGATGAATGTATCAGAATGGAGCAATCGTTGTAAATGATCTTCGAAATATACATTCCGACATTTCATTTACGGCAAGCTCTTCTTCATACAATTTGTATAACTAGTGCGACATGATACTGTAGTACGACATCTTTCGTAGAAAGAACGCGATTTGTCGCGACATGATGCGAGCGTGAGTCAAAAAAAGAAAATACTACGGACTACGGTAATACTACGCACATCTACGTCAACAGTAAAAATGTTTCACACATAAATATTCTTTCGAGAGAAAAACTATATCTCTGACACACATCGAGCATGCTCCGAACTTCAAGACACCAAGCGCAGCACGAAACTTTCAACTTCGACGGACCGTGTATATCTAAAAAAAAAATTCAAGCGACGTCGGAAGCTCCGGATATATACGTGTGTACACGAGAACGGGTCATCGATAGCAATTAAATAGACTGAATTCTGGCCAGGTTTCCGAGGAATGGCACCGCCGTGCGACGCGACGAGACGAATCCGAGACGCGTAATCGCGAGAGCTTCCTATTCGGCGGCCCTGCCTGTTTCCGGTTTTTCTCTATTTATCGTTCAATATATGCTAGCTACCTGAACATTTAAGTCCCTGATGCGCGATACCGTGAAGCATCGAGCCGCAGTGGTCGCAGAACGTCGGCGTCAGGTACGTGAAAACATCCCATTTGTGTGCGGTGCTCATCTGGGAACACAAAACAGGGATCCAGGGAACACCCGGTCCTTCATTCTGGTCCGATCCTGGGGATGAGCGAGAGAAAGAAAGGACGAGCGAGAGAGACAGAGAGATAGAGGTAGAGAAAGAAAGAGAGAGAGAGAAAGAGAAAGATAGAGATAGAGAGACAGTGCGGACTGGAAGCACCGAGAGGCCACCGTTTGCGTGGATCGCTCCGAAAACAAAACCGAGTCAACGGATCCCTAGCTCCTTGGATTGGAGGTGGCGACAGGTGAGAATCGCGTGCCGTAGCATCTCGCGATGATGACCGAAGATGACAGACAGTCCCACGGCGGAATCAAGCATCGAGTCGAGGCTGGAATCAAGCTGGAATCAAGCTCGACTCATCGTTCGAAGACCAGAGACAGCGATTTCGCTTTCACGAGACGCCGATAAAGACACCCTTGGGGAGAGCCAACTAGGCTCGTTGGTTCTCTTTGACAGAGAAACAGGGTCGAGAGACAGAGAGAAACTGGGAGAGAGAGGGGAGACGGAAGCTCCGATTCCGTTCGACGGAGCAGAGCACATTAAGTTCGTTTCCGCTGCGCGCTTTTTTCCGGTTGTTTCTCCTACGGTTGTTGTTTGCTCCCTCTTTCTTCGGTTCAGTGAGGACTCTCGATCGTGAGGAATTCTCCAAGAGGGAGATAGAGAAAGAATTCTCGCCAGGTTCTGTAGGTGTTGTAGCTGCTCTTCATAGATATAGATAGACGCGTTCGATCTTGTCGTTCGCGAGAACCCTGCTGTTCGTTGGTTCGATTCGCCGCGGCGCGCGGGATTGCGGGGAACAGAAAAGAGTAAAGAAAACAGAAGAAGAGAAACGGTGAAGAGAGTGCGGGGGAAGACAGTGTCGTCGCCGACAGGCTGGTTAGAAGCGAAGGGACACAGAGCGCAAGAACAAACTGTACAGAAAACGTGGAACAACGACTATGTACAATGTCTGAGACGACGACGGAGGACCGTTCTCCCGGCCGCCGCGCCGTCCAAAGCTCTCCCTTTCTATCCGGCAAGCTGATCGATGCGTGCTTTCGCCAGACTACGCTCGGTTCCATCGAACCGACACTCGATTCTCAGCCATGGGCCACGGGAGTCCCTCTGGGGCTCTGCTTTCCCGTCGAAACCCGACCTCCACAGCTACCGGATCGCTCTACTCTATACAGTAGTGCACGGTTAAAGGCCGTAGGGTGAATGTACCGATAACTGCGGGTGTACGTCTTACTGCGGTGTACTTTTTCTAATGAGATTAAAATACGTGAAAATAAATATTTTACCCTGAATAAATTTGTACAATACAATGAGAATGTATTCGAGAATGTTGGCGAGACGAACAAAACTGTGTTAGGTACCTATTCGAAGTAAGTACTTTTTTTTGTATTCAGAACCAGGGACCATAACTGTTATAACCAAAAAGAAAAAATGTCATGGAATAATAAGTATTTCATCGACTAAAATCGTATTGGTTACAAATAAGGATTATAAGTAAACGAAAATTGTTTCTCTTGTTGGTAAGTGTTATCAATGAGAGAAATTTATTTCGATCGCTCATAACAGTTATCGATGGGAGAAATTTATTTCGATCGCTCATAACAGTTATTCGATGAGAGAAATTTATTTCGATCGCTCATAACAGTTATCAATGAGAGAAGTTTATTTCGGTCGCTCATAACAGTTGTCGATGAGAGAAATTTGTGATAGTTATTACTAAATAGTACAACTTTAAAATCGTAGACAATCAATTATTTCATAAATTTTTTATTCATAAAATTAATTGCTACAATTAAAATTTAATGTGACAAACAGATTTTTTCATTTTCTTCTTCGAAATGTTTTCTTTATATTTTGTGTACATTATTTTAAATTTCAATAATAATGAACTTTTTATTAATGATTTTTATCGTAGAAAAATTTAGAATAACTGTTATTTTTGATCCCTGTTCAGAACACATAATTCTTCCATAAAATGCTTACACATATTACTATTTCATGATAAATTAGGAATAATATTACAATAAAGTACGATCGAAACATACGATACCGCAGTAATCGGTACAGTTACCCCAGCTGGATAAGATCGACAAATCTGCCCCCGAAACAAGACTGATCTTCCAGAGCCCCCAAAGAAAACGCTGTGTGGCAGATTTTAAATCGGTACCCCCACCACAACGGTAGCTATAGCGAGGACTTGGTTTCAGTGAATTAGCTCTATTTCTTTCATTCTGCTGAACGAACAAGCACATGCGAGTGTGAATTCTTTTAGTAGTGAGATTGCCTTCGACAATGTTCTCAATATTTTTCTAATTTTTTTTCTATACTGCACAATAAGACAAAAAATCGATTTTTCTTTACTTTCCTGTAGATATATTATGCAATATTGATATATTATATATATACATATATTTATATATATATATATATAACATAATGGTGCACTACTGTATAGCGAGATAGAGCGAGATAGATCGGTGGTCTTCGAACTGTGTGAAAACCTGGGATTCCCGGAAGCGAGGCCTAATTAGAAGACTGCGGATTTTATGCATTTAGTCATGCAACGGTCGTATTAAAAAGATTTAACAGGACATCAGTGTATTAGTTTCAGTTTAACAAAATGACTAAAAGAAGATAAAATTTTCTATTCGTCTTCTGTGTCTTGCAATCAATGCAAACATTTCTTATTTTGCATAAAGATCCGCAGTCTAATAATTAAAGACAGTAAAGAAAATAAAAGAGTCTGAATACCATGGTGTATTCTTTTTTAACGAAACCTTATATTTTCCTTTCGATATCATTGTAGAGTTTGGAAAGACAAACCCGACGACTACAATAACCGTACCGATTACGATCGACAGAGTTCGAAGACCAAAGACTCGCGACTGTCCGGAGCAGTTTGCTCTCCGGAGCACAGGCGCCAGATCAGGGGAATCGATTCGAATTGAGGGGAAAAAGTTACCCCGTCTCTGCCAGTACCGGATTAGTCACGTGACGTAGAGTGGGGGGAAAGTCTTAATCTGGCGACTCTGCCACGAATCGGCCTCCCAGGGCGTAGGACGGCAGTCGCCCATGCCTGCTCTATTCTACTTGCGACTGGTTTGATGACTCGAGAGACGTGCTTCAAGCTCTAGTGCTCTAGAGACTAGAGAGAAAGAGACTCGACGAATCCAACTATAAAGATCATTCATCGAACGAATCGACGAAAGTGACACGCACGGATCTCGAGCTTCGTCAAGCTGGAGACGCGGGTCGCGCGAGCGAGCGTGCGACAACACCAACACACACATACACACACACGAACACACCAACGAAAAGTGAAGTCTGTGCACGGCAGCGCGCCGAAAAACATAGAAGTTTCAGGGGTAAAAACGTCTCGCGCGCACGCATCGGAAAACCAATAGAATTGTGTGCGTGGACGAAGAAACGAGACGGTGGTCCAGCGGTGGGCCCGGCGAATCGATTGTTTCAATTCTCGATCGGCTTCTCCCACCGCTAGATCCAGTGGACAGAAAGAGTGTCGGTATCTGAAAGAGTCTATGGCAGGCTTGGGTGGGGATTGCCCCGTGGGCCACCAGGCCACGCCCACTCGGAGCAGTCTGTACAGATGAGAAGGGATTTTTCCACGCCCAGTCAGGTCAATTTATACGGAGAAAGAGAAAGTTTCTACACAGACAGATAGAATTCGATCTCTTTCTCTAACATCATTTATTAAAGCGTGTATCGAGAGCCACGAAGCCACTCCCACTGAGAACAATCTACACAGAGAAAGAGAGGTGACAACTACCTCTTTAATTACTGGACGTGGACCAATGCCCCTGGGGGCAATCCGGAGCCCGTGCCTGCGTAAGACCGTGCGCGAAAGGGAAAGCAGAAAGAGAGAGAGAAAAGCGAACGGAAAAAAACTCGACGTGTTGTCGTTATAATTCGTGGCTCCTTTTCTCTCTCTCCGATTGCTTTTGCACCTTTTTTCGAAAAACCAGTCATCGGTGCGCACACAGAATACGGAAGGAAGCGCGCGACCGCATAGTGCACGCCTCCGGCAGAGAGCGCGAACAGCGATTGGTTCCCGATCGGAGGGGCGTGGAAAATGTGCCCCGGCTCGCGTGCCGATCGAGACAGCGGAGAAAGAACACGGACAAGCGGTCTTTAAGCGAATAGAGAACTGATTTCCTCGTCGTCGGGGATTGAAATCGGCGCGCAATCGAAAACGCGTTCGGAGAGACTGTACACAAGCATTTTCGAGAGCGCGCTCCACGGAGCTAAGCCAAGAAATTTATTTACACAGTGTAGGAGCAGGAAGAAGAAGAACGAGTAGAAGTAGTAGAAGTTGTAATAGTAGTAGTAGTAGTAGTATAGTAGTAGTAGTAGTATAGTAGTAGTAGTAGCAGTAGTAGCAGTAGTAGTAGTAGTAGCAGTAATAGTAGTAGTAGTAGTAGTAGTAGTAGTAGTAGTAGTAGTCGTCGTAGTAGTAGTAGAAAAAGAAGTAGTAGTAGCAGTAGTAGTACATAATAGTAGTAGTAGTAACAGCAAGAAGAAGTATATATAAGAACACGATTAGAAGAGTACGAAGAGTTTGTTAGAGGTACAAAGACGAAGAACAAAGCAACACCACGTACAATCGGTGGGCCAAAGAAACAAAATGTATACGATTCCTTTTCGATATACGTGCGACAGTGTTCCGTGTTCCACAATCGGATTCATTTCCTTTCGTGTGTGTCTGTGTGCGTGTGACTGGCTGCGTGTTCTCGTATTTCTTTCATTTATTAATAGTCTCGGTTTTCTTTGGTTTTTAATTATGATACCTTGGCACTTCATGCCCTGGTGGATGACACCATAGAGAAGACTACCGCAGTGGTCACAGAAGGTGGGGCTGTTGTAGGTATGTTGCTTGAATTGGTGCTTCGTCCGCGTGTCCTGCGTTATTACACCATTACACCGTGCACACACACGCAGACTCTCGGGGGTTCGTGGCTTCGGGACGGATATGTCTCGGTGGACCAGGCTGGATCGGGATCGTTGGGATCTCGGGACTGATTCTAGATCGGATCCGTCGATCGGACTCGAACCGATCTCACCGATTTCACGCGATAATCAATCGGTACGCTGCTCGGATAATTGTCGCTCGCCCCATACTATCGCGATCATTCGAACATCGAATTTTCTGATCAATTAGAAAGTCAATTTTACAAGTTTTGGTCGGAATTGTGATCAATAGACTGCGGATTTTTATGCGGAATAAACATTGTCTGCATCGATTAGAATGATCAGGAGCCAAACAAGAAGTTCCTCCTTTTTTTAATAATATTTATAATCTCATTTCTGCCGTAAACGCATAAAATCCGCGGTTCAGTGATCAAATCTATGATGCTCATAGGCGAATGGAAACGACAGCTGAAAAATTGACGAAACCTCGCGGCTCGGTTCTACGGGAAATCTTTGTACATCGCTGACCTTCGAGACTCTTCATAAAGTTCGCGGACGTTCGTGTAAATTTTTAATCCTCGAGACGAGTACGAAGAAAAGGAAGCACACGAACTAGCCAAAGCTGAACTCTATAAAATTTTGCATCTTGTTGATGTGTTCAACCAGCCACAAACACGCAAGCCTAATAATCTCCGAGGATCTAAAGCAAGAACCATGATAGCAATCTGTAAACCGCGGACGTTTTTCTGTGAATTCCAGAGTATAAAAGAAAGTGGAGGGCAATCTTGCAAACTGTCCGATAGTTTGTGTAAACTAAATACGCACGATTAATCAGCGTGTGTCCAGAGCGAATATCGCGATAGCAATCTCTGAGCCGTGGGCGTATGCGCGATAGTTCTCGATTGCACGGGCTAGTACGAACGACAAATTGGGTAGTAGAGCGCCGAGTTCCACGAAATATTCCATCTTTGTCACGGAACAAGAGCCGCGACAATTATCCGAGCGATACCATAACTCCCATCGGGCGTTATGCGTCGCGACACGAACTATTATAGTCTACGGAACGCTCGCTCCCGTCAAAGTCCGGAAGCGCGAACTCGATTATGTGCTTCGCGCAGCGACGACCGCCTCTCGTTACAGGTAATTCTGCTCGCTCGATGATCGACGCCAGCCGTTTTCGGTTTTAACGCTTGTTTTCGCGACATTTATCGCCTCGGTGTTACGGGCGATTCAATTTTCGATACACGCACGTCCAATCGTGCTTTTCTATCACGTTCACCGGCGACAATCGGACCTGTCCTACAAAACTGGACAATGTTATTATTAGACTGCGGATCTCTCTGCAATATAAAAATTTCCGAGTGTTCCGAAGAGATATTTCATTATTTCCTTAACCCTTTGAACTTCGAATTGTTTTCCAATTTTGTTGCCAACAATTCACTACTATTTCAAGTGTTTCATTTAAAATTTACTTCGAGGGACAGTTTCTCGACTGCTACTTATTTTAAACAATTTGTTTTACTAATTACATTAAATGAGCCGATTATTTTGAAAGTGGCCTACGTTCATTTAAGTTTAAATTGAGATATTTAAGAGTTTCAATGAAATTAAAAATATACGTATAGAATACCAATGTATCACACTCCTTAAGTGTATCTAAAAGAGTTAAATTTACAATTTCTATTAAACTAATAGCAATTATTACCACGAATGGACTTAAGCCACTTTCAAAATTAACAACTAGATTTTTCATAAAATTTGAAACAGCCCAAGTCCATTTGCTTCAGACTGAAAAGATAACGTAGAAATGTAAATATTCAAATTGCTAGCTTGATTTTTCTCGAAAATGGGCATAGACTTTGTTGTAATTTATATTTGTGGAACTTATATTTGTTTTTAATTAAAAATTAAGACAATTACATAAATAAAGGAAGAATCGAATACATATAAAAACCCGTTTTATTGAGATTTCTTTTTCACTAATGTCGAGTCACAATCAGGAAAGTTGACTGTCACGCGAATTTTATGCGTTTATGACAAAAATACAAGTACATGAAATTGCATTACTTTGGACACATTCAAATGATTAATTAACGCAGACGATTTTTATTTGACACAAGGATCCGCAGGCTATTACTAACATCCGTTAATCTACTCAATATCGATGACCACCGTGGTATTCAACGCGTTAATAATCTGGAGAAATTGAAAGTAGTACGGCGATATTCTACAATCAATTTAATTATCTTAAATTGTCCTGTTCCGAATGGTAGCTGCTCATTTTTGTAGTAAACGCATCAAATCCGCGACAACGATTCCTGTAAATTCTACATCTGCAAATTCTTCGCTCTATTGGAGTTGAAACTATTGGAATCAGCTGAAACATCATACATCTCCTAGACTATTGGTACACGTGAAAATCGTCTTATCGAATTTCTCAGGTCTCGGGTATTAAGATCGCCGCCTCGTAGATCCGAAGCGTAAAATCGTCGGATTAAAGTCGCGAGATCGGTGAAAGAAGAATCGGTGAGATCGTCGAGAGATCGAATCGGATAAGGAACATTCGTGGGTGTCAAAAGTGAGAGTCAGAGAGAAAGAGAGAAAGAAAGAGAGAGAGAGAAATAGAGAGAGAGAGTCATCTTTGAAGCACAGAAGCACGAGGGGATCAGCATCGAGGGGCCGGGGAAGACGCTAGGACATTGATCGTTTTTAGTCAGAATCCCCGAAAGTAAACTGAAAACCCGGTTTCTCCGCGCGGTCGACGAAACGTTCGCGACCCGTGACGGATCCTCGTGTTCCGAATTCATTCCAAATCGGTTCGACAAGTGATTTCCGAGCGGGGATCTCGAGAAGAGTCGCGAACGTTTTGCGGCGGTTCCAGCGATTTCGCGGCCTTCGCGAATATAATCGGTTCGGCTCGGTATCCGCGAAAATTATTCCGTGTCACAAGCGTGGTTAAACGAAGCGCAGAGAACGCTTAGGCCAATCGTGCGCGGTGCGAGAAAACGTGGAATAAATATATAGCTCTCAGCCCCGGGTGGTCCTTTCCCAGTCCTCTCCAGCCCAGGATCTTTTCAATCCTTGTATTTCTATGATTTTGATCTGTGGTTTCCCGGAACTGCACATTTCCGGTGTGGAGCATATAAAAGAAGAGAGTGAATGAATCCACGGCTGTGACGAAGACGAGGAAAGGCGAGCGCGCGCGGGCGTGTATCAACTGCGCCGAGAAACGAGTAGTATAACCCGAAACAAAACAAGTCGCGGACTTTCAGATAGACACGGACTTGTACGTCGACACTTACATCCGAATCAGCTCCCTTGTCCGCCCCGGGACACGTGAACGTCACGTATTCGTGACATCGCTTATGCACCACGAAGCTGCAGACTGAAACACGAGCATCATCGCCATACCTTATATCTGCAATGCGATTAAGGATGTCCGGGAAGGATGTGGAGGTAAAGCTTACCTTGGCATTGGTACCCTTGCTTGCCGAACCCCCTGAAACAAACGATTATGCTGTTAGTTTACTGGTGACACAGACATTCGAAAAATGATGAAACTTTGGGGACATGTAGTGATTTTTCGCTGCCAAAATACGGTTTAATTATAATAGTATTAGGTCGGAAAGAAAGTTCGTAGCGTTTTCAAATTAAGAATCGAAGATAAAATTAAGATATTTATTCATATGATTATTCAATAACACGAGAAGTTATCTCGAGAAAATGGCAAAAAGTAATAGGACAGAATGGAAAATATGGTATTGAATAAATCCACATGAATAAATATTGAGTAGATGAATTTTAGCTTTGAATTTTTATTTACAAACGTTACGAACTTTCGTTCCAACCCAATAGTACCCTCATTTTTGCTCTAGCCCTTTGCGATCGTATTAAGTTTATACATAGGTGTAGAACAGTAAAAGTTTATACATAGGTGTAAAACAGCAATAATATGCAAGATTATGAGGAAAAAACAAAACTTATTGATTCTTTTTTAAACTTTAGATATATGTAACACAATAATATATTTCAATTTCATGTAAAAATTATATTCTACAGTTCTCAGTTTCAGACCGCAAAGGGCTAGATTCACAAGAAACTATTTAATTAAAATCGACGACCACTGTGACCTCTCCTTGTAAGCGGTGTCCTGCGGACAACTTCGGAAGGAGAGAGGATAGAGATTTTCTTGTTGCGAGAAAAACATCGTCGTCTTATATGGAAAGAAAACTGTAAGAGGGTAGGGAGAAAATGTCCAGGAAAAAATTACCCTTTTCAACGTGGATTACGTTCTCGTGCTTAAACAATCGTTCGCAGGGAGAACCAGTTCCGGGGAATTTTGCGTGTCGCTCGTCTTAAGGAACGAGACAAGCGATCGCGGATTATTATCCGAGCCCTTCCACGCCTTTAAAATGGTTTAGCTAATTTTCGAGGGCGGATCACAGGTACGTGGCAACCTGTGCAACGACGTAATCGAGCACGTTTCGACGGAAGCTTCGAAGGAATGTAGGCTAATCGCGGATTTGCGGCGACGCTTTTCATCCCCCGCCTCCTCGTCGATGCACCTTGCGTTTCATTGGCCGTTTCTTCGCGTTTCGTCGCGTTTCCCTGACTTTCCCACCGTCCCCTCTTCTTCGCCTCGTTTCGCTGATTGTCATTGTCGTTGCGCCCTTCTTTCATTCACAGCATCGCCTCTGCGCAGGGGGCAGGAAACCTTTTTCTCGCCGTTTGCACCCGTCGCGCAAATAAGAACGTACGGGGAAAATATAGCCTAATACGGTCCGGCTCCTAAATTGGAACATAGCTCTTAACACTAAACCTACCATCACCGGACAAAATGACCGGTTCCAGATTTTTTATTTTACGATTATTGATATAATAAAAATAATTTCATGAGAAATGATTGTATAGATATCTTTAGTGAAGCATATATTACAATAGGAGCTGCACAAAGTCTAAATAAAATCCTGTCATTTTTATAAGGGAACATGTTCCAGTTACTTTTGAGGCTCGGTAGTGTTAATCGTTCATAAATTGCTGGGAAATTATGTTATAGAATTATTTATATAGAATACACATCTAGAATATAGAATTATCTTATATGCAATGCTTTAAACTGCGCTTACTCGTTTCTGTCATAAATGCATAAAATCGGCGGTGTATTAATAAACTTCGTCAAGATCGTGCATCGAAATCGAAACTTTCCGATGTTGTTTTACAAGTTGCGAAACAGTGTTTTATTTCGGAACTAATATTTCTCCACGCTTCTTCTGACCCGCGCGATGCGCGACCAACCAGAAACCATACGTAGAGGGATTTCTGCTCGTTCCCAGGAAGAATCATTCTCGGAGACGATCGAGGAGATTCGCGACGCGGCGGAACGAAAAGCTCGGAGGGAAAGAGTTACGCTATCGTATTTTCGTATTCGGAGGGCAAACGTTACGTTGCAGGTCGGCGGAACCTTGAAATATCGATCTGCTCGTCGAAGCCGACTTAATCGAGGGTCCAGCGTAGAACCGTCGCCGGTTATAAACCGCGAGAGCGGACCTGAATGTTGAAAATGCAATTCTCGCTTGAGCTAGCCGCCGGCTAGGCTAGAGCGCTCGAAACTTTCGACGGTTTGCGAGAACCACCCGATTCCATTTTGGTCTGGACCGAACTCCCCATCTCCCTGTTGCTTTCGAGCTTGAGCTACAGCTCTTTCCAAAAATGGAAATGGACTTGTCATCTTGAACGTGGATTACGGGGTCCCAGATAAATTCGATTCTAGGAACTAACTGAAATTATATGCAAAAGCTTTAGGACTATTGAAAATATCGTAAAGAAAATTATTATAGCTGGGATGGATTCATCTCGAAAATTACAACTTACTCACTATGGCTAGAGTCGAAGAAAAATTTTGGAACTTTTGAAAACGATTCAGAAATCGTCCATGGGCATTCTGGAGCTGGACTTTGGGGAGTAAGAAAAATTAGAGACATCTGCAGAAGCTTTAAGACTATCGGAAACGACATTTTATCGTAAAGCAAATTATTATAGCTGGGACGGGTCCATCTCGAGGATCTACGCGAAAGGTTAAAAGACGATCGATCGGCGCTCAGAAGTTAAACTTTAGAGATTAATGATAGGGAAAGTTGAAGAGCCGAGAAGGAGGATGCCTGTCAGCGAAAATATACCCTAATCAACATAGGTTCATCAGCACAAACGACAGATTAGGCACACTATCCACAGCATAAAAGAAATTGTAGACCAACGGAGAAGCTTATGAAAACCGGATTAACTCTTGAGGGAATTAGCGAGTCGAGCGTCAGGCCATTAAATATTGTAGGGTCTAAAGGAACCATTTGATCGACCTCTAAAAAATCAGGATTGACGCTGCATCGTTTACGTATTATTCATAAGTTTCCGAAGCGACAGGAACATTATTAAAAAAGGGGATGAAATCAATATGAACCTCGACTTAATATACAGAGCGATGCGGGTGATGAAAATTCGCCATGCCTCGAACACAATTTCCCGGTGAGCCCGTTGCGGACAGGATCGATCGACGACACACAAGCCCGGAACCAAAAGAAACCCGTAATCCAGCCTCGCTGGACACAGAAATCGTGAATAGTGTGAGAGTGTGGGTGTGCGCGCGCGCGAGCACGTTCGCTAAAAATATCCCGTTTCACGAAAGCCCCGAAGTTTCCACGGATCACCGTGTTTTACGATCGTCAGAAGATTCTCGCTCCCGCGCGGAGCTCTGCTTAAATATACCTCAAAAGGCAGCCGAATCAAAAGACCGTCTTCTCGTGAATTCAAAGTGTCCTGAACAGTCGCGACGGCGTACATCGCGAATTACTATAGCTCCGCCCGAAGTTCTCATGATTTTTATGGAAAATGCTGTTTCGAGCAACTGGTAACTTTACGAGCGGTTATCTCGGGCACTGTGCCAGACATTTGAGCAAACTAAGTTACAAATTGTAGCCGCGAGTTGGTTCTGTTTCGTATATTTTTCTCAAAATTTTTGGATCTTCGTTAGGGGACAGAGAAAAGTGCGATCAAAATCTATGTAGAATTCCGTCTAGACAACCCCTACCTTCATAAGCATTTCTCCCGATTACTATGCAAGCTATTTAAATGAAACGAAAAGCAAATTGCAGAGAAACTCTCCAGCCCTATCTCAATTTTTTCCAAAATTTCATATCATTCGGAAAGACCGGAGAAAAATGATTTCTGACCGAATACCGTCCAGAGGACCCTCAACGTCGTGAGCGTTTATCTCGATAACTACAAAAGCTATTCGACGAAAGCTGTTCGTACCAAAAAGCAAACAATAAGCGGAAATGTCGGGCTTCTGTGCATTTCTTTTTTAATTTTCCAACGCTTGTTAGGGAAAGAAAAAAAATTCTTCTCGGGGAAAGGAGCCCGTCGAGCTCGACGAGAATCAGTGGCGAACGGGTACGACTGACTTGGGATCGTCGTCGTCTGTGGAAGAGAATGTGCAGTGGTAGACAGAACTGGTGCAGGAACCTGACGGCGCGATTTTCGGCCCGGGGATGGAGGGTAATTTTCGTGCGGGTCGGCCAACGCCGCGGTTGCGCGGATCTCGCGAGCTTCTCTCGGGGCTGAATCCAATTTTGCGGAACGATATTTCCGTGCTTCTTGGGGGACTAGACGGGTTTCACTGCGGGATAAGATTCGAGGTGCACGCGCGTCGCTCCCGGTCCTCCCCGCGGCCAATCCTCCACAATATACACGTATTATAGAATATAGATAGATACACGCGGCGGCGAATCCACCAAAAGCCTTTTGTTCCCGCCTAATTGGATGCGCTCGGTGTCCATCGATTTTCTACTCGCTGGCTCCCTTTGCGGCAACGGACCAGCAAAAATTCCCAAAGATAGCCTCGAACGCCGACCGAGAGAGACTAAGAGAGAGAAAGAGAGAGAAGAGCTACCCTCTTCGATCCGCCTCGCCCCGCTTCCGACAGAAATCCTGCGTCCTCTCCGCACCGCTCAACTCTGTTCTGTTCTGTTCCGTTCTGTTCCTCTATTCTGTTTTGTTCTGCTCCGTGAGCCAACGAGGAGAATATAGGAGTACCAGAGCCGCTTCTGCCCCGTGAATACACCCTGTATCGAACTCGGCTGGCTGCAGCATCGTGCTCCGACCCGATACGTTCCATTTCATCGACCCACTTCCCTCGGACCGACCGTGACTCGACCTGCCAGCTTCCACAGTCGAAGCGACCCTCAAAATCTTCCTCGAGTCTAAAAACCACCAGGTTTATACATTATTATCCAATTGAACCTCTGCATATCTTCTCCCGACAATTTCCGAAAATCGTGTATTATTTGTGTATTCCAGATTAAAATTTTCCGAAGCTGTTGCAAGATTCAGAAGTCCAATAGAAATTCTGTAATTCCATTCACTGTCAATATTTCCTGAACCAATTTTAAGGCACTGGCGGCAAACAGAAATTCAGCTATACTTCCTCTATTCAGGATCAATATTTTCCAGAGAGCTTGCAAGACATTAGGATACAGTAGACGTTTGTTTCTCCTCGCATTCAAGATTGTATTTTTCTGAAGCTGTTGCAAGATTCAGGAGTCGAATAGAAATTCTGTAATTCCATTCAAGATCAATATTTCCTGAACCAATTTTAATGCACAGGGAGAGTTCAAGTCTCCTTCTTCTATCTACGATTAATATTTTCTGAAGCAGCTTTAATGCACTGATGGCACAGAGAAATTCAGGTGTTATTTCTCTCTATTCAGGATCAATATTTTCTCTTGCAAGATATTAGATTCCAGAGGACGTTCGTTTCTTCTCGTATTCAAAACTGAATTTTTCTGCAGCTGTTGCAAGATGTAGGAGCCGGTTAGAAGTATTTTCTTCGTCTATTCAAGACTAAGATTTCACTGAAGCAATTGGAGGAGACCGAAACCGAGTCTTATTCTCTTTGTGTTGAAGATCAAAATTTCTTGAAGCAATTGCATCACATAAGGATCGAATGCAAATTCGATCATTCCTCCGTACATGATCAAAGTGTTCTCAGGTACTCGCAAGACACAAGAGTCGGAAGGAAGTTCAGAGACACGTTACGCATTCTTCGTGATCGCGTTCCTGGCAATTCGAGTATATCGTGCTCCTTTTATTATCTTTATTTTCTCGACTTTTCAGACCAGAGTGGACTCGGCAAACTGTGAATTTGACGAATCGATATTATTCATGATTTATAGAAATTGTTAAAGGAAGAAGTTCAGGTTTCTCCTGTGCCTTGTAATGTATTTATTATTCGTTACTCAGACTTCAACTACCTCTTCTCTTTCTTCTGAGATATCATTAACGATAGAAAAGTTTTAATCGTCTCGCAAAAGGGATTAATAAAATACAAACGCGCCCGACGTCGGACAACAAATTTCGCACGGTTTTTCGAAGATATAAAACTATCTTTAACTGACTTATCTTTAACCTACTGACTTCGAGACGAATCGTGCGAAATCTCTTGGACGAGGTACGCTCGTTATTGCTTGTTTTCTCGAAATCAAAGATAGCTGCGAACTAATTTTGATGTTTCTCGCTGCGCGCGCGATAACAATGTTATTATAGTTGTGATTGATATTATTCGCGAGAGCGGAGAGAGAGAACGACGATGAACTTTGGCGAACGGCCAACCACCGTTCGCCTAACCACCGCCTACAACGGTTTCGCGCGATTCCGTGTTGCCGTGACCGACCGCCCACGCATTTCGCGAGACCAATTTCCACCTACGAACAGGAAGATGCTTGAAATTCACCGATACTCGGTCACCCGGTTCAATCCGATCTTATCCGCATCGATGTAACATTAGATTATCGGCGCGCAGATCTTATGCACTTATTACAGAAACGAGTGGGCGAGATAGGAATTAGTCCCTGATACAATAATGACAGAACTTTCTCGCAATTATTTCTTAATGAAACTTTCACCGGCATATTCGCCACATTTTTCTGATTAAGGCGGTAGACTCGTGTCCAGGATTGCAAGGGTGCGGTATTCGCGTTCTCATTTCTCGATAATACAGAGATGGGCTTTTTCAGTAGTCAATAAAATGTTACAAACAAAATGAAAATATTCGAACCTGTTATTTCATGCTCCGCAATGAGTTTTCTCAGAATAATTGATTTCACTTTGAATACCAAAATGGCTAATATTTTGGAATCCAAAGCTGCGGAGGAGGTTATCGACTGGCGTATACAAAAATGTGTTGAAAATATGAAAAATAGGTTTCCAGTCGACTAGCGTGCGGGTTGAAAGTTTGGAGGAGCGAAGATCCGCGGTTGGTTTCGAAGAAAGGATGCGATAGCGGCGAGGAAAGTTGTTCGATCGCGAAAGTTCCTCTCGGCGAAGAAAGCGAGGACACTCCGGGCCGGAAGTTCGGTCGAGGGTGTCTCCGTTCTGGATCGATCGATCATCGAGAAAAGGGTGGAAGGGGGCTCACGGTTGATTTCGATGGCGAATTCAACAGGCGGTTTTCTGTGATTGGCGGTCGGCCAGACGGACAGAGACCGCGTTTCGCTTTCGTGGAACGGTCCCGTGGCTTTTTTAGCAAGCGTGGCGCCCCGAGAACGGCCGAATTACGAAACCGGCTCGATTCGTGAAAATCTGGATATTTTTAAAGGCCGGGGAACCAATTCGCATACGCTCGGAGGGGGCGAGAGACTCGGCCTCGCAGGCCGAGCAGGATTCCCGTGAATTTCTGAGGAACGACAGGGATTAGTGGAATCCGTGTCCCGGTTGCCGGTAATCCCGAACGCGAATAAGATTCGACTTGATACGATTCGATTCGATTTATACGCGGCACAGCGCTGCGACTCGCTCTAATCCCTTTGTTACATAAATAATAGCACGCCGAGTAAAACAGCGACGGAAACAGAATAAAATATTTCAGGACAGTCCAGTTTTCGCACCCACGGAAAATCCGTTTTCGATAGTGGATTTCACAAACGATCTGGATAGAATACTACCTCAGCGATGACTAACTTTTCCATTATTTTCCTCGATCACTATGCAAGATATTCAAACAAACAAAAATGCAAATTGTGCGCGCAGGTCTGACCTCATTTTGTACATTTTTTCAAAATTTTAGGTCGTTCGTTGACGGGGACAAAAATATCTCGATTACCATGCAAGATATTCGAATAAACTAAAATGCAAATTATATGCACAGGTTTAGCCCTGCTTTGTACATTTTTTACAAATTTTTAGATCACTCGTTGAGGGCAAAGAAAAATCCTTAAGGCTAAAAGTGAAAAGTGTCGAAGTAAACCCATACGAAATCCAGTTTTTCGAATACTAGAGTTCGAGACCGTTGTCGAAAGTCGGTCTCGATATAAATCCTAACCACCAACGTGGCCAGCAGAGTAATAATAATCCGCCGGCGTTGGATGCACACGATGCAGACCATAGCGCTCGCTAATAAACGCAAGATCGGTGATTAAGCAGGGAGAATGAGTGCGGAACGTGGCGGGAGAGCTTGCGAAGCAACGATCAAACGAAAACTGTTAACGGATGCACGGTCCTCTTCGAGCTTATAAATATTGAGGCCCGACGAAAGGGTTAAGGGATCATCACAGAGCGTTTCGAGTAGCTGGCGGCGAACGCTCGAAACGCTTGATCCTGGAGTGGCTCGACGATCGCCAAACCTGTTCATGTTTGGCGGCTGCCTCGCGTCGAGCTTCCGAATTCGCGAACCTCGAAAATATTTCCAACCACGTCCAAAAATAACGATCGCGTTGTTACCAGGCTGTTTCACCGAGGGACGATCGTTCTTCTACAAGCGTCTCCTACCGTTTCCGGGACATTGTCGCGACGCGATCACCCGACGACGGATAAACGACGCCGGCGAACATGTTAGGTTCAGCGCCGCGCACAGAGGGCCTGCAAACCCGTTTTTCCACGGCAAAATTTAATCTTTTAACCCTTAGCACTCGCATAGCGACTCTGAGGCGTCACTAAAAAATTGCTGTGTATTCAAAAGTCCGTATCTAATCAATTACTAAATATTTAGATATTGTACACGAGGTATTATACCAGTTTCATATCTGTAAAATTTCAAAAATCATAGAGAATGGAAATATTCTGGGTCGGAAGAAATGTTTCATTTCACCACGTTTTTATTAACTCGCTTTCTTGTCTGTCTGTTCGTCTAAAAAGCAGAGAATAATTATTCAAATAAAAAAATGTCCCTTCTTTATTATTAAAGTCTTTTTTGTATTGTGTAATTATTTATATAAGAGGGCTTCGGTCCGTTTATAAATAAATAAATAAATAAAAATCTAGGGAGTATTTTCATTTTTTTCATGTCAGTTACATTCATGGCATTTTTGGAAATAAATCGAGGTGTGAAGGTATTTTTAATTTTGACCACGAAATGTGGGACAATTGTTCAGGCATTTCCAATGACCTGGCAAAAAATTCCTTTCCTACAGATTTCAATATAAATTATTAAAAATATATATATATTTTTAGAAATAATGGGGTTCATCTTGATTTTTTAATTGTTAATATATAGTTTTGACTTCATATGATATTCTAGCCGGTGTCGAGGCGAATTTAACGACCTGCTATACTACAATCTGAAACCTTGACACAACGTTAAAATAATTTTGTCCACAACAACAGGTTTCCAAATCGCTGTTTTACGTCGCGAACGTTTCACGGATCGGTTCTCCGCGGTCACACGTGGAAACGCATTAACGCTTCGACGTCCCGCCGCTAAAACCGATGTGCGCAAACATATGTAGAATCGCTGACAGTGCCTTTTATTCGCATCTCGCGCCATTTCTGTCCGAGCACAGAAATTGACTCGATCGTCTGTCGTAAAAATCTTAGTGTCCTCAACTCGGTACTAGAAAATATTGTATAAATAACTGTCGATGAAACAATAATTTAACGCACGAAGAAGAACGGTCAAGGTCATTTTACTACGAAATTCGACCTTGGACGACCTTGAGCTCTCGTAAAATAATCTGACTGTCTTGCTGTGCAGTGACTAGAAAATACAGCGTTCCATTTGAAACAACGGGGACGACCTCGTGAAATTATCTTCGTGCTTCCACCCACGCGAAAAATATTTATTATATCCCCCGCTATGCTACTTCACATTTTATTGTATGAAAAAGTATTGTCCCACTCTGTACATCGCAGAAGAACCATTGTGAAGAGCGGTGGCCAATAAAATCGTATCGTAACATTAAAAATATAGTTTTTCCTAGATGCTTTGGCAAGCTGCGACTGTGGATCGTTATATCGCATTGTTCTAGCGTGCTCTTTAATTAGAATCGCTAGTCGATTCATCAAAAGCAGAACTTTCAGTTGCGATAACTTCCCAAGGAATATAAGTCCAAGACATACAGTGAGACTCCCACTAATATTCGGAGACTTTTAAAAAGACGACAACATTTCTAATATTGGACCATACGATTTGAAATTTTTTGGGAAGTTAGAACAATTGGTTTGCTGCACAGCGTGACTAAAATTTTTGAGAAAAATTGCAAGTTGTCGGAATTGCAGAGAAAATAAAGTTGCATTTTACAACTTTTTCATGTGGGCCTACATCGAAGATTTTAAAAATACGTTTTTGTAGATCTGTGTCAATTATATACACTGTGAAAGTTTCGCTGTATCAGTAATTCCTAATTAGGAACATTTAGCATTGGAGTTGGAGTTTAACGGGACAATGATTTTTAATCGAGGCTGGCTCGAAGAGAAATATTCCGCCGGAAGAAGAAGCAGTCTGAAGTGCACAGTTTGTAATAAACTGGTCCGAGATGTGTTAAAAGCGCTCGTCCCTCTGGCGTGCTCTCGTCTGCAACGCTCGGCGCTCGGTGTTTCGCGTCGAGTGGAAACTAGTGGAAAGGGATGAGGCTGCTCCCCGAGTCGAGATCGTTTCATTTCCTCAAGTCGTCTTTTCCAGTGGCTGCCTCGCGGCCCGCATAAATGAATTTCCAACCGACCGGAAAGATCCCGCGGATCCCGAACAGTCCAACTACCGCTCGCGACGCTTCCCTTCCACACAATAATCTTCGTTTCCTAATAAATCATCGAATTTACCGCAGCTCGCTCTCACGCTCCATCGTCCCTTATTAGCTGCCTCGGGATCCCCGTGCTCTCGATCCATTCGAGAACCGACGGGATTTCTTCCGCTGGAAATCACGCGAGAACACAACCGCTCGCATGTTTCATCAATTTGCTCCAAAGGGAACGGCCTACGCAAAGCTCGTTGACATTCCGCGAAATCATTCAGCACATGCGTTCTACTCGTAATTGTATACAGTGACTCCCACTAATATTCGGACACTCCTAAAAAGACGATAACTTTGGGATTTGAACTTTTTTGCGAAGCTAGAGCAATCAGTTTACTACAGGATGTGAAATGAAATTTTTTCAAAAATTGCAAGTTGTCGGAATTGCAGAGAAAATGCTAAAAGTTGTAATTTTCAACTTGTTTATGTGGGCCTATATTGAAAATTTAAAAAGTACATTTTGTAGATCTGTGTCAATTATATGCATTGTAAAAGTTTTAACTTTCTTAATATTGTATTATACGATTTGAGCATTTTTGGGAAGCTGGAGCAATTAGTTTACTACAGGATGTGAAAAGAAATTTTTTCAAAAATTACAATTGATCGGAATTGTAGAGAAAATACTGAAAGTTGCATTTTGCAACTTTTTTATGTGTGTGGACCTATATAGAAAATTTAAAAAATACGTTTGTAGATCTGTGCGAATTCAACATATTCTGAAAATTTCAAACGTTTAAAGATGGTAAAAATTGCAGTTTTTCACGATTTTCGGCCTCTAATTGCAATAAATCTAAGGATTCTTACATCGTTCAATGCCTGTTGTTTTTTCCCCGCATCGACCGATTTCGGTGGAACTTTTACAATACATATAATTGTACTTTTTAAATTTTCAATATAGGCCCACATAAAAAAGTTGAAAATTACAACTTTTACCATTTTCTCTGCAATTCCGACAACTTGCAATATTTGAAAAAATTTCTTTTCACATCCTGTAGCGAACTTCGCAAAAAAGTTCACATCGCATGGTCCAATATTAAAAAAGTTATCTTCTTTTTAAGAGTGTCCGAATATTAGTGGGAGTCACTGTACGTACTTGAATGTTCACGAACCTTTCAACTTTAATCACGAACGAGAATAAAGACTAGAACTGAATAGACGCGGTGAAGAATGGAACATCGTGGTCGAAGGAAAGCCTAGGATGCGTTTCTCTATTGTTACGAGTCTATTCTAATGCAGGGGTTCTTAAACTTATGTAGTCCGAGGATCCCCTCTTGAACAACATTTTTTTGCGGACCCCATCCCAAGCCATTTTACGTCGTTCTTAAGACTTAATTTCTGGCTCAATAATGAATGAATTATTAAAATAAGGGATGTAAAGTTAATGTCAAAATTGTTTCGCGGAGCACAGTTTAAGAACGTTCTAACGAATAAAATGCTAAAATCAAAGTAGCCTAGAGCACCGTCCGAAGAAGCCCTAACTTCATAAACAGTTTTCTCGTCTGCCGTACACGACATTCGATCGAATCCAAATGGAGATAACAGAGCCAAGTTAATTCTATTTCGTATATTTTTTCCAAAATTTTAAGCTCGCCGTAAATGGTGGAAGAAATGATAAGCAGTGTCTCTCTCAGCGAACGGTAGTAAGGGAATAGCTGTGAAGCGTGCTAGATGAAGAGTGCGCGTATCGTATCAGCAATAAAGGCGCGATAATAAATCTATCGTGCAAACGTCGTCGAAGGCAAAGGCCTCTGAGTAATCGTTGGTAGATGGGTGTTTGTAGAGAGGGTTGGCTGGGGCCAAGCCCTTTTCCGTAGGCAATCGACTCGTTTCCTGGTATCCTTCGGCTCGTCCTCTCGTCCCGAAAAGAAAGTCCAGAAGTCTCTGTCGTGGCGAGAGTTTTACTGGTCAATCGGACGCGTTTTTCTACGGCATCGAAACGCGTGGCTCGTTTTGTCGCGTCGCCGTCGTCGTCGGCGTCATCGTCGAGGCCTCGTAACTCTACACCGGGTCAATCTAATTCCATTATTTCGCTCGCGGAGGCAAACGATAAAGCTGTCCACTGCGTATTCGATTAGTCAACGAAAACCGGTTCTCGCGCAAGATTCCCGATCACGTACGACCAACGACAACCAACGAGCAGGAAAAACAATTCTCGCTAGTCTCCTCTCGCACGACGAGCGTGATCGATTCGCGCGGAAAAACGTGTTCGGGAAAACTGCACTGCCGCTGCTAAATATAATATCGTTAATGTCTATTAGAGCTCACAACAACAGCCGAGCCGGGAATATTAATCTCTCTTTCTCCTCTCTCTCTCTCTGACAGAATTCCGACTCGTTTAAATAAGCAGCGCTTCGTTCCGACGCGCCACTCCTCGAATTCGGACGCCGACCGCTTAGGAATAACGCTTCGTTTTAATTTATAACGGTTTCTGTTTCGTCGAGCATCTCTGCTCAGCGTTCGCGGAATTTATCATGTTTTACACGCTTCTGGCTGTTCCCGCTCGAGCTGCTGCCATCCGTGATTTACTGGCGAGCGACCAATTTTTAAAAACTTTCCGATAGTCTAACATTGGTCGTTTTATTAACACTACCAAGACCGGTCAAGATGACCAGTTCCAGGTTTTTTATTTTACAATTAGAAAAATAATAAAACTGATTTCATAACGTACGATTGTATAGATATCTTTAGTAGTGCAGGTATTACAATAGCAGCCGCGCAAAGTCTAGATAAAATCAATCTTGTCATTTTTATAAGGGAACATGCACCAGTTAATTTTAAGGCTGGTTTAGTGTTAATTCCTGATCGTAGATTTGAATTTTCACTCCGTTACGGAATTATTATTGTTTACCCAATGGAAATCGCAGCGAAGCCAACCTGTTTACAATACCGCCCAGAGTTAACTTCATAAACGTTCATGTCGATTACTATGCGGGATATTGAAACGGACAAAAAAACATTGTAGAGGGACATTAGGTCAGAGGATTTTTTTCAAAATTTTTGGTCTTATTAAGGGCAAGAACAGATTTTTAGAAGCAAACAGTCTTGGCTAGAATATTTCCGAGAGGACTCCTAATTCATAAATGCTTTTCTCGATTACTATGTAAGATATTCGAACGAAACAAAAAGCAAATGAGAAATATCAGCTCTAAGTCGAATATTTTTTTATAATTTTCCGCTCATCGCAAAGTCGTAGAAATTCCAATTTCGATAAGACAGACGTACAGATTAACTCTAAACCTATCGAGTACTAAAAGCGATTAAAACGTTGTAGCTTACAAAGATGACAAGGCTCTATTTATTTGGATTTTGTGCAACTTTAATTTCAATGTGTGCTTGGATAAAGAAATTTATCTAATCAATTTCCATGTAAGCAACTTCGTAATTTCAACAATTGTAAGATAAAAAATATAAAACCGGTTGTTTGTCCGGCAGTGATAGGTTTAGTGTAGCGAGTAAGTAATCATAGGAAATGGGCTGAGCAATTTACGAACATAAATGTGTGAATAATTATGGAAAACAAATGTGCATAAAAGAGATAGCAAGACAATCGTTCCGAAACGCGCAACGATCATTGATTTATGTAAAGCGGCGGTTCGTACTGCGCGCGACAAACTAGGCTTCTTCCGCAAACAAGATGCAAATGGCCGCTCGAATTTTATGTAATTCCACGTGACCCGAGGGGAATAATGAGGCAGCAATTATGAGGCATAGTGTCGACGACTGTGGCTTCCTCCGCAGTCAATTCTTCTCTGTCGAACACGGTGGAACAACGGCAAAGGACCAGAGAGAGAGAGAGAGAGGGAGAGAGAAATAACTGAATTGTAAAAGACGGCGGCGCGCGTGACTGGATCGAAGCGGCCGCGTGAGCCGGTCGACATCCTTGCAGATAAAGCGAACTTGTTAGCGCGAAACCACACAATTCGATAACGATTTATGGTCTCCTAAATAGGTTAGGTGCTTAGAGGATCGCGACACGTGAGTCGCGGGCGCAGGAAGCCAGCGAAGTAAATATCAGCTATCGGGGAAATGTTTCTTGGGTTTTTTCGTCCACGATCTGAACTCGACCTGTGACATATCTCGCATTCATTTGCAAACCTAACGCAGAAAATTGTTATCGATTACATACACGAAGAAACAACGACCAGCCGGCTAACTCCGCTAACTGCGCGGTATAAAACCCCGGGTACGTTTTTCGTTTGTTAAACCTCCGCTCGCGAAACTCGATAAGAAACTCGAAGATTTCAGCCGGGCCCTCCTGAGATTCTAGTTGCACGGGTGGCTGCATAAATTTCTGCGCATTCAAGAAGTTACTGGAAGCGAGGCAGAGCCGAGTCTTTTGTGTAAATGTAGTTTTAACGTTTAGCGAGAATACTGAATCCCTTGAGCGGCCGCTGTGCGAACAAACGACTTTGTAGAAATCGACGAAATAATTGAGCCGTTTATTTTGAAAGTGGCTTGAATCCATTCTTGGTAAGAAGACACATATTATTCACTTAATAATTGCTATTATTTTAATAGGGATTGTAAATTAGATACACTTAAGGAGTGTGATACATTGGTATCCTATACGTAAATATTTTTAATCTCATTGAAACGCAAACTCTTAAATATATCTCAATTTAAACTTAAATGGACTTAGGCCACTTTTCAAAATAAACGGCTCAATTATTCACAGTAGCAGAGGATTCGCAGCGACTAGATCGATCGATAAAATGACGATCGTGCTACTGGTATAACCGAAAAGATATCATCTGTTGCATCGGCAGAAATCGTGATAGTCTCACAACTAAACAAACGATTATGTGGGAATTGGTGCAGAGTAGCAAAATGCTCATCGTAGCTACACAAAATCGATAACTCGAAGATTGTACCACTTTTTCAACGCGCTTCGTAGATCATTGCGAAAACGCGAAGTAGCGACCGCTTCCTCAAATTACGTCCTACAACGTGAAATCTACGAGGACATTTTCCGCCGGCTAATGCGAGACAGATCCACGGACCTTCCTGTCCGGAAAACGTTTCCTGTTCCGCGAGTTTCGAGTTCCGAGTCGGTGGAATCAGGCCGAAGGAATTCACGGTGGAAAAACCGTTGTCGCTCGAGGTCGATTCGGTATTAATTAACGCCGTGCAGTGTTTCTCGAAATGCTTGCTGGAAATCGTTCCAGAAAACATGGTGTTCTAAGGTTCTTCCATTGAAGATTCAACCTTTTTATCTCAGTCTATATGAATAATTTAAAAAAAGACTTTTTAAAAACCACGCTCTCATATCAAAACACACTAAAAATTTTATTTTAATTACCACTTCAACCAAGATCTTTTGTAAAAGGGAAAATATTGCGTCATGATTAGATAATTTATTATCCCGTTTTTTTTGTCTTGTCTTTTCCAGTCGTCTTTTCCGTTGCGTAGCAGTTTCAGTCGTTGTCTTTCGTCCGTCAGTAAGTTTGTTCGTCTGTTTCTTGTTTACTTTCATTTTTGATCCCACGATTGTGGCGGCAAATATTGTCATCGGAAGCAAGTGTGTACACAAAATTTCAGCCAGCTTGGACTATGGGAAGTGGTTTAAAATTCGATTACAAGATTTGACGCACATACGACAACACGGCAAGTTAATATAAGCGTGGTAAAAAATACGTTTCGAGGAGACGTAAGAATGTTTAAACATTTCTACACCGACACGAATCTACAAAAATTGTAGACATTGGTTTAATGTACAGAAAAGTTGTGAGTAGCAACTTCTAGGATTTACTCCGTGACTCCAACCCGGACGCGCATGTTCCCCCGGGCACGTGACACACCTTTGTTCGATGGATCTCGCCAAGGTCTCCTGCAGTTTCGAGTAGACGCGGTTAACCAAGATCCGAAATTTCACCATTTCTGAGGCTCGTGGTCCAGTGTTCGCGACATACGCTCGCTTTTCACTGGGTCCCACACGATTCCCAAGACTCCGTGAAACAGTCCCGGGGGAGCTGGAGACGCGGTTCGGACCGGTTCGAATTGAATCGAATCGGTTCAGCTCGGATCAAATCGGATAGCGCTGAACCGGCTGATTCGCCGCAATTCAAGTCGATTACGCTTAGACCTCGTTAACGGAATCCTAAGTGGGGGAAGAAAGAACGTCGATGGCGATGCACGAAACCCGGCAATTCGCAAACTCTCGATTTGTCTTCATAACGCCTCGCAATCGCTTCTGGAAACGATCAAATTTTGTCTAGAATGCCGACCACGCAAGACCCCTATATTTGCAAACGTTTTTCTCGATCACTAGGCAAGATATTCGAACAAATCCAAATGCAAATTGCAGAGGGAAGTTAACTCCGAACATAGGATTTTTTCGAAATTTTCTATGCATCGTAAAGTACAGAAAAAAATGATTTCCCGGTGACGGATTTCCGGAGAACTAGTTTAGAATACCGTCCAGAGAACCCCTAACTTCGTAAGCGTTTTTCTTGATAACTGTGCAAGATATTCGAATGAAACAAAATGCAAATTGTAGATGAATATTGCCTCTCTCTATCTTATTTTTTACAAAATTTTTCGTTCATCGCACAACCGGAAATAAATTGTAGGGGCGCGTTAATGGCGCGTTTTGGGGATTTTGCAACGCTGTGGGGCGCGATTGGGGAAAATTCTTCTAACGTGTGAGACGGAGAGAAATGATCGCAGACAAGTCAGAAAACACGGTTTTCCTCAGCATCGGGCATCGGGCATCGGGCATCGGGCATCGGGCATCGGGCATCGGAAACGTCTGTTGCGTCCGCGTCCGTTCTCGACGGTAAAATCGATGCCGGCGAAACAAGTTAGTTTGGTTTGGTTACTGGGTCGCGAGCTATTGTGCCTCGATGCTCGCCAGGCCTTTACGTTTCAACCAGAAACCGTAAATGTTTCAACTATAAACGGTAAATAGGTTGTGCAGGACCCGATATCGACAGCCAACGCTCCGATTACTCGGATCCGCGATGCGCCCGCATCAATTTAGACCGGAATTTTCAATCCCGCGACCTTTTCTGCCCGTCCTGCGCGCCCACCCTTTTCACCCTCTTTCACCCTTCGACCCTCCCCCCCAGATATCCCTACAAAACCCGGGGAAACCCGTCGGACAGTAGCACCGTTCGATATTTTTCTATCTAATCGTACTCTCGTGCTTCTGTGAACCCGCGCTGCAACACAACAGACGCCCGCCAATAACGAACGAAACAATTTCGAGCGACTATCTGTTGCTTCTTTCTGCTCGAGTTTCACCACCTTCCTATAGCGCGATCGATCATTTCGCCAGCTTTCACCGCGAGGAAAAAGTTCCCCTTCCCGTACGAGAGAGAATTTTCGGAAATATCAATATTCTCCTCGGAGAAAACTGAATCGTGCGTCAGAGTCCAAAGTACTCGGAGAAATCGAAACTACATACACACCGATCTTTCGTTTGGTATATAATTGTTAGACTGCGGATCTTTATGCAAAATGAAAAATGTTTGCATTGATTGCAGGAGCCAAATAAAAATTGTATTCTTCTTTTAATTATCCTATTAAGCTGAAACTAATACGTCCTTCAATATTTTTGTAACATGTCCACTGCTTTAAATTATATATACCCATTTTTGTCATAATTGCATAAAATCTGCAGTCTAGGAATAATTTATTCGCTGGCAACCTTAGAAATTATGCACATAATTCTGACATCAGTACGTTGGTGTCGACATTCGTCCTCAAAGGGTTAATCCTTGCAGGCCGGATGCTTTCGACGATAGCAACTATGAATGGGTCCATTCGAATCCTTACACATCAATTCTCTTTGATATATTCTCCGACAGACCTCTTTAAGATCGACATTGACTTTCTTAGTGGACACGATGCAAATAGTTCACGATTTAAGTTGGACGCTTGTCTGGCTTACTTCTTCAAGATCAACTTTCTTATCGAAGGCCATGCAAACAGCTAATGGTTTAAATTGGACGCTTATAAAAACGACAATGTCGGATTCATTAACCCTTTGCGGTCGGAGCTATTTCAACTTGAAAATTAAACATTCCTTCCGACCTAGAATAATTCCATCATATATGATTTTCTCATTTTATGGACATGAAATTGACTCTAGTAGCATTTATGGTTAACAGCTACGGTGCACCACGAAAGTATTTGAACAGGAAAGTATTAAAACAGTATAACTATTTTTATGATCGGACCAAACGACCTGACTTTTCTTGAGCAATTAGAAGAATTGATTTACCAAATGACATGCAGAAAAGATTTTGAGAATATCGCAATTGCTAAGAATTACATGAGAAAGTAAAAGAGGCACCATTTATAACTTTGTTATTAGAGCCTGTAATAAATATTTAAAACCGTAAAATAAATCGTAAGGCGAGGGGTGAAACAATATTGCGAATAATGGTGCAGCAATTTTCGAGTCATCCCTCGACTGCTAAGGGTTACAAATTTTCGTACTTGAAGAAAAAGATGTATTCGATAAATCCCCAAGCGTAAGGATCCCCAGAATCCTTCTGAAGTTGAATAACAGTTAAACGAAATGTGTAAACTCGGTGATCTAACCGGTGATGGTAGGTTCAGTGTTAGGAGTTGGATGGGTATATCAGAGGCGGCGCGGAATCTCGAAGAGCTGCGACGGGCCGGAGGAATGGACGTTTCGAAATTGGGAATGTTAACGATGCAGAGATAAGATGCTCGTTTGCAGGCCAGCTGTGTACGGTGAACGGTCTCTCGCGACGCGACGGTTGTACACGGGCCGGGCCCGTGTGTTACCCAGTTACTATAGCCAAGGCCGCGACACACCGGGGATCTCTGGTGTACCGCGTGTTCCGACCTGGAATTCGGTGAACGATCGAGGCACTCGTCCGAGAGACAGACACACTCGTAAACCCCGCGCTCTCCGAGATCGACCTCTCGCTTCTAATTCGGACGAGGCGCGAGTATTCCCAAGGACGGACCGTTTAACGTTGCTCGAGCTGCCTCGCCGGCATGGCAGCTGTCCGCTGGATTTGCCTCCGACGAACACAGACAGATAGACGAAGAGACAGACAAATCGACAAGGAAATGAGAGAGACTATACAGAGTGATACGCGTGAGAAACTCGGAGACGGAATCGCTGGAGCAGTTCTCGCGCGCCAAGAGGAAAACAACGGCAATCGGCCTCGCGGGCCGATCGCATGCCAAATTCCTAATCAAAATCTCCCCACCAACTTTCCGGACCACGCTCTAACACGCTCGACCTCTGCTCGATGCACTAAGCTCGACGCTTAGAACATCGTTCGTTCGGTCATCTTACCGCTGTACCTACAAGTTAACACGAGAAAGCTTCTGGCCTGTTATACAGCGAGCGTAAAAAGTATTCGTACGCCCTTTTAAATAGAATAACTTTTTTATAATTGTACCAAACGACCTGACTTTTTATAATCAATTAGAAGCATTGGTGTACGGAATGATAATTGCGGGAAGGATTTTCCAAAAATTATAATTTACAAGGCTGCATGCAAAAATAAAAAAAGGAAAACATTTTAGTTATACACATATTGAAAATTTCATCGTAATCGGTTGACGCAGAAAAAAATGACGCGCATCGTAAGATGTAAGAATCTGTGGATTTTAAGCAGAAACTGACCAAAAGTCGCAAAAGAAACTATAACTTTCGCCACATTTAACCACTTGTAGCTCTTGGGTATGTTAATCGATTTTGATGAAATTTTCAGTACGCGTATAACTAACATAGATCTGCAAAACATATATTTTAAATTTTCATTAGGGGCCCAAATAAAAAAGTTTTAAAAAATGCAAAAATTTTTATTTTTGCATGCAACCTAGTAGATTGTGATTTTTGGAAAATCTTTTTTGCAGATCATTCAGTAAACCAATGCTTCTAATTGCTTACAAAACATCAGGTCGTTTGGTACAATTATAAAAAAGTTATTCTGTTTTAAAGGGCGTACGAATACTTTGGTCCTCCACTGTACCTATCCTTAGGGCCCGGTAGGTTCATCGTGGAAAAAAATTCGTGATTGTTTAGCTACCATAATCGCGAAGTTATCGTGTCCCTTCGAAACGGTCGTCCTAACAAGATTTACGATGCCTAGTTATCGAAGGAGTATCTTCTAAAAAGGGTTAAAATTCAGTTTCCCTCTACGACCCAGTGAGTCTTCAGCTCGGACACGAAGAATTTCTTGCGGGAACCGACGTCATTATAAACCGTCGAGTGCCCTCTCGGTACACACTGCCGAGCACCGGTGATATTCTCCAGCTTTTCAGATCGAAATGTAATTTTTCAATTCCATTCGATATCTCGACTCAAACCCGAATCAAGGTTTCCATCGGCGAGAGTACAGAGGGACGGAGTACATTGAAGTTCTGGAGAATCGTTTCATGCTCTTTGTTCGCGCAAGACATTTCCTGGACCAACTAACAAGATAATGCTCGGGTAGAGTAATCGGGTAGATCTGAATCTGGATATTTTGTGCTACGGAAAATTTCGACGAACTGTTACGTCGTCGACAAACTTTCAAAATGTTACCGTTGAACGAAGCTGTCGTCGAGGAAAAGCATGTGATACCTTCGAATTAATAACCGAGGAAGGAGACCCATTATTAAAATTCAAGTAATTCGATTTTGTTCAATTTAAGGGAACATTTCATGTACCGCATATTTAGAAATGATTACTAGAAATTCCACAACCCTCCTGACAGTTGTGGCAATGCTATCGCTATGCTTCGCAGTGTATATGTATAACCACAATATTATTAACCCTTTGCACTCGAGTGACGACCCGGTGGCGCCACTAAAAATTGCTATAGTAATATTCAAGATATTTTCACGTCACTAGTTTGCGTCTTACGAATAAACATTTAACCCTCGCAAGGTCTAATAACACATAAATAGTAAGGTGGAGTCTCTTAGACCCAGCCTCGATTTTAATAAATTTGGGATAAAGACTAACACACGATAAAAAGTAAACAAACAGATTTAATTTTATTCATATAAAAATTCTTTTCAAAAATCTGAAGCTGGTGTCTCCGAGACCCCACATTACCTTGCGAAGGTTAAATATTATACGAGTCAATTGGGAATATGGCATATGTGAATAAAATGTAAAAGGTCGTATAGAATGAAAATATTCAAGGCCGGAAAAAACGTTTGATTTTGAAGTTAAAATAGCTCCGAGTGCGAAGGATTAATAATACATAATAATAACGATCGTCCAATGGTTTACGATACGAGCCGTTCAGAGACAAAAAATTAACCGCTAGACTATTTAAAAAAATTGCCCTTAATAGACGCCCTTAAGCGTTTCGCTTAATCCCGGAAGTGTGTACCTGCGTGCTTAATTGTTTCCAAGCGAGATTATACTCGACAAAAACATCGAAAAAGTGAATACCAGCGAATGAGAAAAAGAATTGATACAACCTTGAACACTAAACCTACCGTTACCGGTCAAATTGATTGATCTTACAATTATTGACATTATAAATATGCTCTCGTGAAAAATGATCGGTTTCTCTATTCGAGTACAGGTTACAATAAAGATTGAAATGAGGCGATTCTTTCAATTTTTGTAGTTCAGTCCTGTCAGTCGCTTTTAGTGCTCGGTAGGTTTAGTATTAGACTCGACATTTAACTTTTGCACCAATAGTTGCTTATTTTTCCCATTCTCGATACATTCGTATGTTGAAGCAAGTTCTAAAATGAAAGAAAGAAAACCGTTCGGACCGGAAAGAGTTAAAACCAAAGGTATACTATTCCACGAGTTCTCTCGACATTTTATCTCCTGGGGGTTAATCGATTTCGGCTCTGTGCTCCGGTTTACAGAACACTCGCATTACACAGCCTGCCGTGCAGCCCTCTCTCGCAGTCCGGCCTCTCACACAGGTAGCTCTCTAATGGGTTCGCCCCGTGTGCATCAAAGGGGGTTCCTTCACGATCGAAATCTGTGGTAGGTGAGTACGAGATTGTGAGGATGAGGATACCAGAGGAAGGGGGTGGGAGGGTGGCGACGAGATTCGATACGGATAAACAATGTGCATTGACACTCACCATATGAAGTCCTTGCAATGACTGCAGAAGGTCGGCTGCTTGAAGAACCGCGGCATGAAGTTGTGGTTTTTGACAACGTACACATTCTTCTTCTTCAGGGCACCCTTTCGGCCCCGGATCTTCTTGGCGAACGCGGTTGTTGCGTCCCCGGGGCCGAGCGAGTCCTCGCACGTGTTGTTTGTCTCCTGTTCGTCGGCCATGGTGGCCGGCCGAATGGCTCTCTGCTCCTCCCCGAGTATATGAATTCGTGAAACGATTAGAGACGGCGCGGTACACCAGGGTGTTTTCAGATACGAGATACGGTTTTACGAACAATCGTTCACAGGTAACGCGACGAAGAACGGTCCTGTTTCTTTCTCTCTATCTCGGGTCTGGCGCGCAACGGCTACGGACACTACCGCGGCTGTTCCCCGACTGTCACCGTCGCCGCTCGAAGGATGCACGAGCGCGCGCGCAAGCACGCACGCACCGCCGACCCTGGCTGGCCGCGGCTCCGAACGACTCCGAGCGGCTCCGAGCAGTTGCTAGCGGCTGGAGTCGAACCGGTGCGTACACCAGCGAATCGACCGCGAGCGGACACGACGTCGCCGGAAACGAACGAACACAGAGAGAGAAAGAGATAGAGCTAAAGGGGACAGCGGCCCGAGAGGTGGTTGTTGATACTCTCACGACGGAACGTCTAAAGTCTAAACCGTCCAGTTAGAAACGCAGTTGTTCGTTCAACGCGGGCTCCTCGATCCGATCAGTGGCTGAGGTAACGTTCTTCTCGCGCCGACCGCCGTCGACGATTCTCTGGCCTCGGCCTCTCCAACCCCACCACCAGCCCGCTACCACCCGCTTACACCCTCCCGCTCCGTTTCACCTTTCTCCCTCCTCCTCGCTCCCGCGGGCTAGCTTGGTTCGCGGGACCAAGCGCGCGCGCATTCTATCATCCCGCGGCCGCGGCTTCCATAGCTATAGATCCCCCGCATTCCCCCACCATTGCGACTCTTCACCCCTCCTCTGCTACCCCCACCATTCTCGGCCGGTCCTCTTTCTTTCTCCACCGCTCGCTGCGGGACTCTTCGTATCACGTCGCTTCAACTACCCCGTCTTCTTCTCGGATCCTCTTCGTCGTCGTCGTCGTCCGTTCTCTTCTGCCCCGCGCTTCGAACACCTCCCGCTACCGATTTTCCGGTTCCACCTGCGACCGGCCTGCAACGGTGCAGGATCATCGATTAAAATTGGTGCACGGTTGCTCCTCGAAGGATATTGTAGAGAAATGAAACGAAGCGGAGAGGCTCTACTAACGAGCAGCTTCTTGTAACAGAATTATTCATATGGATTGAACGGAGGAAGTTGCGCATCACATGTGTAAAGAGGCGAGCATACTACGGAGAATGTATCGTCGTCGTCGTTGCATCGTAGCCACCGGGCCAGTGTATGGTATACAATAGTCTCCAGGGAACGGCCTAATTTATGCTACCCTCGTGAGCAAGCGTCTCCTTGGTCCTGACCGCTCAGAGTTTCGAATTTACTTACATTCATCGCGACACGTCAGACGTTCCGTTGAATCGTCGATATTTCTTCTCCGCGCGCGAGAAGTTGCCCCTCTTTACCTCCTCGGTTACGTATTCTTTCATCCATTCCTACATTCTGCTCTCTCTCACTCTTTGGCCCCGTGCTCCTCACCCCGTCATTTTTTCCTCCCCCCTGAATCAAGCTCTCGTCAGCTCTGCTCGCTCCACCTTCATCGCTTTTCACTCTCCTGTATAAGTGTGCATGTGCACGCGCGCGCGCGTCTATGTGTGTGCACCGTTGTACCTATCCACTCCCTCTCTCCGTCTCTCTCGAAGCGACCGATAATTTTAGATTCTCGGCGCAGTGGCTCGACACTGCCACTGCTCAGCCTGCGCCGCGCACTAGAATATCGACATCCGACGGCCGCGAGTGCCGCGAGCGAGCCGAACGAGCGAGCGAGTGAGTGAGCGAGCACACACGACCTCACCGAAACCCTGAGGGAGAGTTCAAATTAGAAGAAGAGAGCGAGCAAGAGAGAAGAGCACAGACCGCCTGTATCGGCCTACCTTGCTCTCACTCTCTCTCTCTCTGTCTTTCTCTTGTCGCATGCATTCTTCCTTCCTTTCTTCGTACTCGCTTTCTCCGATGAACGCGCTCCGGAATCGTCTCGGGCCTCGTCGACAGCAGCCGTTTCTCTCATTCTCCCGCGATTCGCCTTCCCGCTCTGACCTGTCGACGAGCATGATTTTTAGTTCAACGTTCCCGTGTCCCATCCAGCAACGATGCATCTAGATTCATAGCATACCTTAACCTGGTCTTCCGGCTAATTAACTCTTGAGTGGGCTTTAAAAAGCGCAACAACTCCGGCGTACGGAATGTAATATCAAGAAATATCTGGCAAATTCATTTTCGCCGAACCGGTGAACGCGACAATAAAGGTTTAACCAAATCTCCGAATAATTAACATCGACATGTATTAAATAATTTAAGCTATTCGCATCGTTAGCGTATACAGTAGGTACTCGCTCGTTGCACCGGACCGGAATTTTTGCAATGGTCCAATCAATCGTATATGATTTTTCCCACATATATACAGTATCCCACTGTTGAATCGAAACCGCGATCAACGTGTACATATGACAATATAAACCTCCGCGAAATTACCATTTCCACATACAAAATACAACGAACGAGGTACGCGTCCTGTACGCGTAAAGAGCCGGCATTTGATCGGAAGTGCAATGTGCAAATACCTATTATACATACGGTATATATATGTGTGCGTGTACGTAACAGTATGAGTAACATATACGTACAATATATGAAATTTCTTTTAACTTGTTGAAATTTCTCTATTTGAATATAATAAAGAGGAAATGGTTCATTCTCCTGTGTGATGCGAATGGTATGGATAGGGCCACAGCGACCTCAATGGTCCACATCAGAGTTGTGCTAATTAAAATACTAATTGTAATTGAATTACATTGTATTTCAATGATATAGTAATTCAACTACGTCGTAACTGAATTACATAATTCAAACCTTTCAATTAATTCAATTACTAATTATTTTAATTAGATGTGTAATTGAAATATAATATAATTAAAATACAGATCTCCAAATTATAGCCCAGAACTTTGAAGAATTGCGATATATTTTTATGTTTTTCTTTCATATACTTGTTTGCTGTCTATGCGGCACGTATTTTCTATTCCTCGTCCTCGTAATTCGTAATTAATGTAATATAATTACAAAGTATTTTATAATTGTACTCCAGTTGCAATTACGAATTACATTGTAATTTAATTGAATGAAGATCTGAATTATAAATTACAATATGACGCAATTCAATTGTAATTCTGCACAACTCTGGTCCACATAAGGGTTGAATATTTTTAGTTTCGAACATAGTCTCCCGTCTGATCGACCCCACAGTCACTCGAACGCGATCGGTTTCTTGAAAAGGTTCTGCGACGTACACTGCCGCTCGGAAATATGTGGACAGTTTCTTCACTGTAATTACGTATCTGAAAATAGTTATGAGACTCTGTTTAGTAATTAAAAATAGCAGAATGTCTGCATACTTATCAGGAACACTGTGTACGAGGGTATTCGACGAAACGATACGGCTATAATACTGTGCAATTAAAAATACGTCGCGTCGTTTCAAAAGCAACAGGGTGACCTTGACTTCCTATCGTTTCGCTGAACACCCTGTATATACATATATTCCATTAAACGACAAGCGTAAACTTCCAGCGTTTTATTTCAGTTTGGAAGTATGCATCTGTGTGATTAATTATTTTCATACGAATATACTTGTTGTTAAATCGCCATTTGTTCGTGACGAGCATACACGACGTAAACGTTGACAGGGTTAAAGACACAGCATTTCCGGTGGAGAGGTTTCGGGATCGTATGAAACACGTGACTTCCGCTAGCGGCATAATAATACCGTCCTATAAAAGATAACTGCGACTTAAATTATGCGAAGATGTATATCCGAATTTAATTTCCGCCGAAGACTTACGTCATAAATAAAAAAACGAGAAACGGCGCCAGTCCGGTTAACATCAGATGGATCGTGGGGATAACGATCGAGCTGTTTCGTCATCCATTCATCTATTAATTGTGAAAATAACAGATTAGGTACAATTTAGGAGAACGACAACGACATGGGCAGCTCTTACCTAATTGTTCCTACTCCTATATAGCAACCTTACGCGTGCTTTGAATTCGAACAAATTCAAACTGTCCAATCTCTTGCGAAACCCCTAGCGCCATCTTGTATTTGGCCATCAATAAACGTACTTGTGAATCGATCGTCGATCTTGTCAGCATCTTGCTCGATACCGATACCGGTTCTCCATCGAACTGAAACACCGTATCGTAATCGATAATCAAATATTTCATTAATTTCATTCGTAACTGTTCAATGTTGCATTAAACAATGCTCGACTCTGAATGGAGTGCGTACATGTTTCCTTCGGAAAAAAGATTCGCGTAGGATGACCAACGTCGAGATTTCTACAAACATATAAAATATACTTGGAATATTAGATACCATCTCGAACGGTCTACCAGAAAATCAGCAATCCAAGTTTAAACGTACGCGGGTCAATAATACCTCCAAGTTATTTTTAATGACCAGCTGCATGCACGAACTTCTCGCTCGTACCAAAGAGCTCGTACATTTCACTCGAACACCGAATTTCGGTTGGATCGAAAGGTAAGGATCGATTCGGATCGACGCACTGGTTCGATCAATCGCGTCCGGGAACGATCTATCTGTAACGCGAATTAATCGAATTAGCCTAGAGATGTGCCCATGTGTAGGTATACATGTATGCACATTCGAATTCTTGAAGACGCGATCGCTGTCTCGCCAACAACGCGACGCTAATACTGATAGAGAAATATCGATAGTTCGCGCTATCGATAGTGATCATCCTCGATCAAAGAGGAGGTTTATTTTTATAAGAGGCGACACTCTGGCAAAGAAACTACTTTTAGAGAGAGAGACGAGGTAATAAAATCAATTTAAAGGTCCACCCGGTAAGGATCGATAAACTTCGACAACGTTCGTTGAACTGTGCTACAAATATTTTATAATATGCAGCGTTTCCCAAGAATATGTTGTACTTCCTTCAAAGGAAGGTGATTCCCGAGATGATTAAAAATTACTTTTTCCTTTGCAGAAATATACTTCGCGACTTTCTTACGGATTTATTAGCGAAAAACACGGACCAATGCCAACGCTACGCTCAGCTCTAGTCGCGCTCTGATTGGTCCATGTTTTTCTTTAATAACTTCCTAACGAAACCTTTCAAGGAAGATACAACAATTTTAGGACACACTGTATATCGTAATAAACATTTCAGTAATATCTTTGTAATAGATATTCTTAAAATATATTTTCCACCGTTGTCATTTTATTATATTCCTTCTTTTTCAATCTTGTAAAATTAATGTAAATACTTCGAAAACCAATTCAAAGTAAGAATATTAAATCCAGTTGATTTAAATTTCCCGCTTGCCCATACAACCAATTAAAAGGGACAACCCACCAATCGACTTCGAAGGTATCGCCCAAAGTGTCGCCTCTTGTTATTCCTACCGGTTCCTACTCTTTGTTCATAGTTTCTCATCATTAGCTAACACAATTGTTTAGCGTTTAGCCAAAGAGTAGGGATACAACAAAAGGCGACGATCCGGGCGGTACCTTTGATCACCTTTGATGTCGGTCGTGCGACATAGGCACGCAGGAAATTTAAATCAACTGCATTCAATATGCTTATTTCGCGGCAATATCTATTAATTATAAGTCTATTTATTTTAATTTAGAATATAATATTTTTATTAGCATTGGTTTTCGAAGTATTTATGTTAATTTTAGAAGATTGAAAAGATAAAAGAGAAGAAATATAATAAAATGATAACTCTAGAAAATATTCAAGAAATCTAGAATATCTTACAAATATGTTACAAATATAAAACACACATATTTGTAATTTTAACCTTACAGACTCATAATACTATCATTCTTGCACACCATTATTTTATCATACAAATATTTCCAACTATTATTGCTTACCATTAAATCTATTTGTATATAATGTAATTTTGCTTATAATAATTTAAATATATTACAATATATATATTATAAAATATATACGAGCATTCAACAAGCATTGCCGAAGTTTACCGATTCTTACAGAATGGACCTTTAAATTGGTTTTGTATGGGTTATCTTTCTCTAAAAAGTCGTTTGCTTTCTAAACGTCGCCTCTTGTTGTATCTCTTTGGTTTAGTAGGTTTGATTCAAACAAGTGCAGTGTTCCGATTGAGGTCTCAATTTCTCGCGCATGCGCGGCAATTTCAGCCTCAGTAACATAACCTTTTCGATGAAATCGGGTAGCTTGAGCACCCCGCAGACTTTTAAAAATTTATTAGTCTATACATATGAAATATTGAAATTTAATATAATTCAAACTTATTCTTCTATCTATGACTATCACTCGTCCCGCCAATAATACCGGTATACTCCCGCCAATATAACTGCCTCGGGGCGCTAGGGCTCTGGCCGCTCTGCTGCGTCATAATAGATACGCTACTGTTTTGGCCGCGCATGCGCGAGAAATTGAGGCCTCAATCGGAACACTGAACAAGTGTCGCGTTGTTTGTGTCGCGTGCGCGCGTCAGTCAACACGCTACACCCTTTTGTTTTCCTAAAATTACCTTAAAAATGACAGTAAACAAATATTGTTTACTACTGGTGATCGCGTGCTGCTTCTCTATCAGTACGTTCAACGAATATATTTTTCTCCCAATTGTTTGAGATTGACTCATTAATATTTTTAGGCCACGCCCTGGAATGTTACGTGTGCAATAAACAGGAAGGTAATTCGGAAAAATGTTTGAAAAGCACAAAGACTTGCGAACAAGGCCAGGATACATGTCTCACCGAGATCAGATGGGGAAGTAAGTTTTAAATGTTCGTCCGTAGAACGTTGACGATGAGGTTATGTTTACATTGTCTCATGACCAGATCTCTATGTAAAAGCAATAATTTCTTTTGTTCCCCGATAATTTGAATGTTGTCTCAAATCGCACTTATTTCGTTTTGCCAAAAATGCACCAAGTCCACAGTCATCTTCTCACTGAATCGTAGATCAAATGTTTGCATGTACGCAAAGTAGAACAAGCTTATATCCCATTCCAGGTACACCATACTGGTCCCAGGGCGCCAAGAAACAATTTTACGTTTCCAAAAAGTGTTCCACCAAAAAGGAATGCGAAAGGATAAAGAAGGCGAATATGCCTGATTGCACATACATTTGGTATCAGGACTGGAAATGCTCGGATTGCTGTCAAGGAGACAAATGCAATTATTATGTTATTGTGAGTAACACCACACTATAACGCTTTGGAATTTAAAAAATCACACTAAGAAGTACATTCGATTTTCTCCATCTTAGTCCGGCGTCGAAAAGTTGCAGCCATCCTGGATGATAGGAGTTGTATTCACGATATCCTTGTTTAATTTATGGTCTAGAACATAACTCATGAACTTTTAGACAGTGAAAGATCAGTCAACGAACAAGCCGAAGAAAGATAGTTAAGTGACTCGTACCTCTGTACCTGTATGCCTGCGACTCAATGATTGGACACACTGTATGCATTCGCAGTACCGCCATACGTACCACAAGCGTTGCTTGGATTATTCATAATGAGCAACCCTGGGAAAGCTCTTTCCATAATGTTACAGCACAATTTCTTTCAAATTCTGTAAAAATTTTTAGAAACACTTCCCAACGTCTCACATTGGTTGTAGCAGCGAAAATCGGTGCAGAAACAAATGGTATCAAGGTCTGAGAGAGCCCGGTGTGTCGTTGCAGGGTAGAAGTATTAAGAAACAAGAGGCAAAAGGCTTTGAACAAGTGGAGGAAGCGAATTTATCTAATCGTGCTTTAATCGAGCCGTCCACAATATCCGTCCAATAAAAACATTTTTAATATTCTATTAACGCCAAGTATATAGTGTTATATATATTTTATAATTGTTGCTACGGCGTCGTGTAGTAGCCGTGACGACAACAGAGCGCATTGTTTTATAGAAATAAACGTTTACTTTTTTTTATCATCGATATAACTCCTTCGAATGGCTTACCACCTCTCCCAGCCTCAGGAAGCATCGTTTACAGTGAACCATGTACGCAATACTGTTGCTGTTCCAAGAACAATCGATATCAGATAACAGTAAGAACGGTCTTTAGCAAAATAGTACTCGCGAGCAGTTCAAAGTCGGTAAAGAAACGGAGAGAACCACCTGCGAATAGCTACCGATAATAGGTATGTATGTAGAAGACATTTGAGACAAATTCGATACGGAACGTGACACTGTATCAATAATCAATCTAGCGATAGATGGCTGATGTTAAAATACGTGACTCGGTGTTCCATTATACATATACATTTATCGTAAACATTTGGCAGGACGGAATGTTGCAACGATGTTTTAAACTATAAAATACCTTCTCTTTGACTCTGCGATAATCGCAGCCAGGCTGCTGGAACGTTTAACGAGAGTAGACGAAAAATCTATTTTTTCGATTACGGTGCCCGTGAAATGTTCGATAGCACGGTATCAACGAACTTATCGGAGAGAATCAACGAACCAGCGGAGCAATTTGATCGCATCAGTTAAGAACGTCGCCTCTAATCTAGCCGCGGGGCGATGAAACGATTCCAACCAATTGAACGACTCAATCGCACTCGACGACCGATATCTACCAAGCTTGATTTAGAGACATTTTAATTAGCGTGCTTTACTCGGGAGCCATGCGTTCGCCGCGTTAACACCCAGCCACTTCGTAGACATTGGCTAAACGATTTTTGCGCCGAAATGGAATCGTCGATGAGTACTGTATAAGGTAAGCTTTCGAATAACTGTTTGTTTACTGAAAAGTCGATACAAGAATCCATCCTAGCGCTGACATGGAGATCGATATAGTTAATCAATGGACTGCCGATTTTATACATTCATGGTAAAAATTAGTGGATGAAACATAGAACAGCAAAAGTATTTGATGAATATAATAATATAAGCAAGTAATTTTCAAATAATTGAAATTATTCAAAAATGAAGTAAATTCGTATTTGACTTCTTGTTCTGGCAATGATGCATACACATTTTATTTTGCACAAAGATCCGCGATCGGCTTATTAGTAGTAGCTTTGTAGCAGCTAGTCGAAACGAAGGTTCAAGAACTGAAATCGATATTGTAACGCTTTCTAAGCCCCAGTTAAAACTTTTAACTTAAAAGGATCGAGCTCCTTCTTGAGGCCGACAGAAATATCTTGTCACGTGCTTCTCTCCCTTTCAGTTATACAACATGAGGTCGTGGAAAGTCTTAGACCTCCTGGAAGCTTTCAGCCGAAAGAAGGACGCGAGTCCTCCGGAGGACACCAAGTTGGCGAGGTGTCTGACCACGTTGGACCTGACGGCCTTGGGAATCGGATCGACCCTCGGCGTGGGTGTCTACGTTCTCGCTGGATCGGTCTCGAAAACAATCGCTGGGCCAGCTGTTGTGATCTCCTTCGCCATCGCAGCAATTGCTTCCATGTTCGCAGGTACAGATTTTCTATTGATTCTGATCTTTGATACTGATCGGTGATACTGGCCCCAGTATCACCGATTGGTTCTCGTGACCCGGCTAAAAAATATCCAAGATAAGACAATTGTTTGCACCCAGACCACAGTCGATCAAATTTCATAGCATCTACATATCTGTATATTCATTTGTTCCGGTCGTCATCCAGTTTCAGCAGTGTACTTCTTTCTGTTCATCACGATCCATAAACTGAATAATCCCGAATCATGTTGTGTCACAAGTGCCGCAACAAGTGGAAGCTTTCCCAATGGGTTGTCGAATATGTGCAAGTATTAAGAGGAGTTTTTCTCTTTATGGATTAGGGCTGTGCTACGCGGAGTTTGGTGCCCGAGTTCCGCGAGCCGGATCAGCGTACGTGTACAGCTACGTAACCGTGGGCGAGTTCACGGCTTTCCTGATCGGTTGGACACTGATCCTGGAGTACGTGATCGGCTCGGCGAGCGTTGTACGCGGTCTAAGCACCTACGTGGACGCGTTGTTTAACAACACGATGAGGAACGCGTTCGAATCAGCGGCGCACATGGATGTCGATCACCTCTCTTCTTATCCGGACTTCTTCGCGTTTGGAGTAACCCTTATCTTTTCCGGTAAACAACCTCGTGAACGCCGATCGGGGCGTGTATCTTTCTGATTCTTCACATTACACAACCGCCGCCGCAGTGGTCCGCATCTGTTGATTATCCGTGAATTGTTAAGTTATTGCATATGAAATGTGTTTTTGATCAGAATTCAAACAGCTCGAATGGTTTGATCCAATTTGAAAGAAAACTCCTAGGAAGTAGTTCTGTCAATGGCGAACGACGTGTAAATAATTAGTGATTTAATGGATCCGGACTACTGTACGCTGCTCCGTAGGATCCGCCCTCCTCTTTCTCTCCGATTCTTGACTAGAAATCGGTTTTCTCAGCCGCGCTGGCCTTCGGGGCAAAGGAGTCCTCCGTGGCGAACAACTTCTTCACTCTGGTGAATCTGCTGGTGGTCCTGTTCGTGATCATCGCTGGATCGTTCAAGGGTAATAATTAGACTGCGGAACTTTATGCAAAATAAAAATTGTTTGCATCAACTGCAACAAACAAGGGCAACATAAGCTGCAATGAATACGTTGATGTTCTTAAATTGTTTACAACTACTCATTTTTGTCATAAATGCATAAAATCCGCAGTCTAGTAATAACAATAGCGGTAGAATATGTGTTCCCGATACCCGAATAATAGCAGAACCCAGCTAACCGTAATTATGATGTCCCATTGGCCGAAGCTGACGTAAACAATTGGAAAACGAAACCTCTGTGCACCGAAACGAACTGCAAATACGGAACCGGTGGATTCGCACCCTATGGCGTCGTCGGTATCATAACAGGAGCCGCGACGTGCTTTTACGGGTTCATCGGTTTCGATTGTGTTGCGACCACTGGCGAAGAAGCGAAGGAGCCCCAGAGGTCTATTCCGATAGCGATCGTGGTCTCGTTAACCGTCGTCTTCCTGGCTTACTTCGGCGTCGCCACGGTTCTCACCACCGTTCTACCTTATTACGAGCAGAACCCGGACGCGCCGTTCCCGTACCTCTTCCAGAAGATCGGCTGGAGCTGGGCGAAATGGGTCGTCTCGATCGGTGCTATCTGCGGCCTGTGCGCCAGGTAAACTCGCTGTTCTCGATCGGTTCGGTGAATCTGCAGAACAGCTACCTACTCACCGATTTCTGCTTCGACTGTTGCAGTTTGTTAGGTGCAATGTTTCCGCTACCGCGAGTCCTCTACGCGATGGCCTCGGACGGATTGATTTTCGAGTGGATGGGCAAAGTTAGCTCGCGGTTCCAGACGCCTCTGATGGGAACCTTCTCCGCCGGGCTTCTCACAGGTTTGCCTTCGCGATGGACTGTTTGCGTCTAAAACTCTATTACATGGTGTACCACAATTATATTTCACGACTACCATAGCGAAATTCTACGATCTTTTAACTGAGGTTTTTTTATTGAATACATATCGGCTGACGCGTCTGATCATGACCTATCGGTTCTACTTCTTACAAATGCTAGTCAGGCGAACTTGACGGACTTTCAATGATGCAATATTTTAAAAATTTTGACCTTGGGAATGATGCTCATTTGTGACTGTCGTGACGTATGATTACGGTATGCCTTGTACAGTGGCGCAAACCTGATTGCAAACTTGCGCGTTTATTCGCAGGTGTACTGGCCGCGATATTCGAATTGACACAACTGGTTAACATGATGAGCATCGGAACTCTGCTCGCCTACTCGATCGTCGCGACTTGTGTTCTAATACTCCGGTAAGGAATGGCAACGCGCTGATCTCAAGCTGAGGTCAGTCAACAGATAGCACAACCTGCTTGAATCATCTTGATCGGTCTTGTTTCAGGTACGAAGAGAGCGAAGCATACGAAAAGAAGGGAGACCATGATCCGAGGACCGTAGCGTTCATTGTCAAACAACTGGTTAACGTGAACAGATTGAATCACTCGACGAAACTGACGTCGCAGATCGTTACGTATCTCGTCATCTGCTACCGTAAGAATCGCTCCTCTTTTTCGTTGTCTTCTCTTCCGATTGGCGTTGCTGTTTCATAGAGTATTCTTTTGCAGTTGTCCTGTGCGTCTGCGTCGGTATCCTAGTTTCGTTATACTCCAATGACATAGTATCCGGAAGAGCCGCAGTAATCGTGCCCTTGGCGATCGTAATAATCGCTTTGATAGCAGTCCTTATCTTTATCTACAAGCAACCGACTTCCGGAAAGAAACTTGCGTTTTCGGTACGCGCGCATACAACGAACCATTTCCAACGAGTTTAAGTTGCTAACTACTTCAATGCTAATCTCCAGGTTCCACTGGTGCCGTTCCTGCCCGCGCTCAGCATTCTCATAAACATTTACTTGATGATGATGCTGGACAAGATGACGTGGGTGCGATTCGCAATATGGATGGCAATAGGTGAGTGGATTGATTCGTAGAGCAAACCCGACGAACGAATCGTGAACTATGTTCTGTTTTCTTGTAGGACTTGGTATATATTTCTGCTACGGTGTCCGACACAGTAAGATGAAGCAAAAGAAAGTCCAGAAGACAACCGAGAACGTCGTCAACGAAGAGACGTGGAACACCACAAACATTTCCAGGCCCACGTGATACATCTATCTCTCTCTTTCTCTCTGTGTGTGTGTGTCTTTCTCTATCTCTCTGCGCGTTCTGAATTTTTAATAAAAAAGTCTTTCGACAACTCTGAGTATCTATCAGATCGCGCTAAAAGAACCAAACTGCTTCACTCATGTATCAATAGAAAACTATATTGCTATGTTATAATATAAATATGTATCACAAGACGGTTTTAGACCAGAAGGAATTCTCGTTAGAGAGCGAACAGGGATTTGAGATCGTTGAGGGTGAGCTTCGAGAGGGCCGAGTTCTTCTCGCCGCTGAGAACGTTCGCCGCTATCTCCATTTTCCTCTCTTGGAGATGCTTGATGCGTTCCTCGATCGTGTCCTTGCATATGAACCTGCAAAAGTATTGTCACATAAGCGTTGAAATAACGGATGTTGCAACGTGTGGGCCTATCCTTATCGACAATAGTGTCAGCCACTCACTTATATATGTAAACATCCTTTTTCTGTCCGAAACGATAAATTCTGTCCTGAGCCTGCACCTCCAATTGCGGATTCCAATGAATGTCGATCAACAATAAATGATTCCCGCCAACCAGATTCAATCCGACACCGCCAGCAGTGAGAGACAGCAATAATATCTTCGGATTACCGTCCGAGTTAAAGTCGTCCATTATACCCTAGAGAATGAATCGTCGAACGCGAATTAAATCACAAAGTATCGTCGTATATCGGGAAACCTGTCCTTCGGATATACCTGTCTGTCTCTGATCGGCACCTTGCCCGTAAACATCTTGAACGTAGCGCCTTCCAACGAAGGCAAATAGGCTGCCACGATATCCAACATGCTCGTCCACTGGGACACGATGATTAACTTATCGGCTTTTCGCAAAATCTGCTTCACTATCTTTAGTACCGCTTGCATCTAGACACGAAGAAATTCTTACTGCTCTGGTATTCGAACATGAATTTGAGTATGTACTCTAGTATCAAAACTTGTCGGACCTAAATCGAGCAACTAGAGTGGCTCTTATTTTCGACATTTGAATTTTTTGAAAAAAATTTTCTTCAAAAGGATGAACCGTATGAAAACTATTCACCTTTGAGCTGACACGTTCGGTCTGAAAGACTGGATTGCTGGACGTGAGTAAATTGGATGCCACTCTGTGGTCGACGCCTATCTCCATTTCGCTGGTGTCCGCATCTCCTCCTTCATCCGTGCCATCGGTTAACGTTATACTGTTCATTCTCGACAACAAGTTAGAATCCATGTTCTCTGTATCCATCAGTCCAGACTCTTTCATATCCTCTTGATCCAGCATGGAATGGATCAAACACGGGTGGACGCAGACCTGACGTAAACGCAGCAACAGAACCAAGATCTCGTGTGTTTTAACATCGGCGTGCATCGACAATAATCTGTTTTGCGCTTTCGTGAACTGGGTGTTCTTGTCTGGAAAGGAATAACGGTTTAACGAGACACACTCGAAAGCTCTACAGGAAGAAATACGAGTATGTAAATGTTTACTTTAGCGGAGCTATTATAATAGAAAGCTCCCCTGAAGTAAATAATTACCGAAATTTGTATTCGATTCGCATACGTACTAGGATTCGACAGAAAAGTGGGTTTATCGTACTTTCCCGCGGCTAGATCATACATATGATCTTTATCAGCTCTCTGCGACAAAAATTGCGCGAACAGCGTGCGGGAATAGATCAAAACCTTCTCGTATACCAACTGCTCCTGCGGGTCGAGCTTCACTAACACCTCCTCTATGCATTTGTCGGGCAAACACTCAAGATCGCCTTTGGCCTGCAGATCTTGCTTAGTTCTACGAAGCATCAACGATTTCATCACGGTTGCCAACCTCTGGCGCCCGGCCGCATTTTTATTATCTACCCATCGCTTCCAAACTCGTAGATCGTCGAATGGAGAACACTTGATGAATTTCAATATAGAGTACAAATCCAGTTCCTTGTTCTGGATAGGGGTGCCGGTGAGAGCCCATCGTTTCTTGGCCACCACGCCGCACACCGCTTCCGCCGCTTGGCTCTTATGGTTGCGAATCACGTGTGCCTCGTCGAGTATCACTCGCTCCCAACGGATTTTGTATGCAGTGTCTCTTGTCTTGAACTCGCGGGACAATATATTGTACGTCGTGATCACCACGTCGTTCCTCGCTAATCTTTTAGGAACGCTCTCTCTGTTGGTACCATGGTAAACTTCGACCGAGAGCATTCCTCGTTTGCACCTGTTGTTGATTTCGTTTTCCCATTGCGACAACAACGACGCTGGACACACCACCAGGGTACCCCCCTTGTGACGTAACGGGACATTGTGGTCCGTCCATTCGTCGTCGCTGTCTTCATTCGACCCTTTCAGATCTGCGTTCGCAATGCCAGCGATTATCAACGATATCATCGTAAGGGTCTTCCCCAAGCCCATGTCGTCGGCGAGGAGGCCTCCCGAAGGCCTCTGCCCTTCCCTCCACATCAACCACGCCAACGCGCGCTGCTGATGGGGCATCAACTTTATTCTCAAACCCTGTGGGTCTTCTGCTCTCTCATTCTCAGACGGCATGGCGATCAGGGATCCGTGTAAGTCTTGCAATCTGTCGACCGTCAACGTTAATTCTCTGTCCATAGTCGCTTGGGCCTTTTTACCGAGTTCCTTGTTCTCCGGAGACAATTTCGGTCTCATTGGTATGCTGTCCACATCGATGGGGTAAGGATCTAAGAACTTGTTCGAATGGGACACTTCTGTATTATCGGATTCTCCTGGAACGAACTGTACGTCGTCATCGGAAGCAGACACTTCTGGCTCCACATGCTTCGTGAGCGGAGTGTTTTCCAATTCTTTCGCGATTTTCTCGATTTCGTCTTCTTGCATCGCGACATTCTCGCGCAGTTTTTTGCCTCTGTCCGGTAACAGGTCAACGTTACCATCTTTAAGTACCATCTAAAAATCCGAAGTTATTAACAGCGTAAATGAAATCATTCTTTTCGCTTCGGTTTTCCCAAGAAACAACATACTTACTTTCGATTTGCAAACCTGATTCTGCAAGTGTTCCATTTTGCAAACCAGCAGAGCTCTCTTTTGCGCGACCATTGGATCTATGTTGCCAACTCCGATCTCTTGCTTCGCCAGAGACATCGTCATATTGAGAGATTCTACGTCTTTTTCGTCCGTGATAGAGCCTGGAAAGAGACAAAATTGAATATATGTAATTTCATAAAGTGCTCCTCAAGTAGAACTCTTTAATATCTATATTATACTGACTATTTAAAGACATAGGCTGATCCTCTGTTCTCATGTCGGATGAATGCATACTGGAATCGCTGTTGTCTGCGTCTGGCATGGTAAGATCGTGCGTTTCTATAAAGTCGTATCTTCTTAATACAGTTTCAATACTATGTGCTTATGCTATAGATATAAGAAAATTCGATACATACCTTCTCCTTCGCTGTCACTCGTCTGTGTTAGGTCTAAATGCTTACTGAAATTGCTGTTGTCTGCTTCTGGCATGGTAAGATCGTGCGTTTCTATAAAATTATATATTCGTAACACAGTTTCAATACTATGTGCTTATGCTATAGATATAAGAAAATTCGATACGTACCTTCTCCTTCGCTGTCACTCGTCTGTGTTAGGTCTAAATGCTTACTGGAATTGTTGTTGCATGCTTCTGGCATGGTAAGATCGTGCGTTTTTATAAAATTGTATATTCGTAATACAGTTTCAATACTATGTGTTTGTGCTATAGATATAAGAGAATTCAATACATACCATCTCCTTTCCTGTCACTTGTCTGGATTAGGTCTAAATGCTTTCTGGGATCGCTGTTGTCTGCTTCTGGCATGATAAGATTGTGCGTTTCTATAAAATTATATATTCGTAACACAGTTTCAATACTATGTTCTTATGCTATAGATATAAGAAAATTCGATACGTACCTTCTCCTTCGCTGTCACTCGTCTGTGTTAAGTCTAAATGCTTACTGAGATTGCTGTTGTCTGCATCTGACATGGTAAGATCATGCATTTCTATAAAATTGTATATTCGTAATACAGTTTCAATACTATATCCTTGTGCTATAGATATCAGAAAATTTGATACGTACCATCTCCTTTATGTACATAACTATCATCCTCGCTGTCAGAATATAGGATATGCTTTCTGATGTTCTTCTTAACGGTATTTTCCGTTAACTGAGATTTTCTTAACGCAGCCGCGTGTCTGAAAAAGGGTTCAAAACAAAACACGTTTTAAAATACCACCCATCAGTACGATGCGAAAAACGAAGATTTTAGGGGTACGGAGACAAAAACAGTTTGCTTACCTCACCGGAGTTACATCCTCGCTGCTACCGCTACTCTCAATAACAAGAACTGCATCTTTTTCATCGTGTACAGTAATATCATCGTCACTCTCCGAAATAAGAAACGATCTTTCATTACTAGTAGGCGAATCACGCCACCGATTGTACCGTTGCATTTTAGTCATCCGAGAGTCCGAGAGTCTGTAAGCTTCACCTGTTTTGAAATTGCACGAATTTGCATAAGAATGAAGTACAAACGTGTTCCTGCGTCCTGATTATTAGGTACCTCGCAACGTGATTGAACGTGATCCAGGACAGATTTCAACTGAACTTTTCAAATTGACGAGTATGGCGCGAATACAAAGCATAGAACGCGTTTACAGAGGCGAAACTCCCTACTCCCTCGTTGTTCGGCGCAACAACCATCGCGCATGTGTCCGTAAGTAAATAGGTCTCCAATGAACATAACCTTGGATCTCCGTATTGAAGTGCGCATGCGTGCACAAGTTGGAACACTGTGAAGATAGCTTCTAAGAAACGAATAATAAAAAATATGATTAGAAACAATTCCGCGCCTACTGAGAAAATCGCTACATCTCACCCGTTATCATCTCAGCATCCGTTCATTCACATTCTACAGTTATTTGTTAGATCCAATCCCCAAGTCAAAATCACGGCTATAGTTTTAACAGTTCATAGAGTGTTCAAAATCCTACGAGCGGATTATCGCCCGGCGGCGAGTCGATTCTGGGTGATTCTGAGCGATAACTCATGTATTTACATTTCAGGTACGAGTCGTCGGTGAGGCACAAAAACTCTCGCGTTTCGGTAGTTTTTGCCTCACCAACGATCTCAGCTGTTCGAGTTCGGCGACAACCGTAATCGAACTAATTTGTAAACCTCGCCGCGTTCTTTAGGTCATTGCCCTAACAAACGTTGGTGCGATCCTATTCTCTCAATTTCAAAATTCCCACTCCTTATTCTTTCCGAATGTATGTTCATTCGTCTTTTATCATGTTTTATATCGTAGCATCTGCTATCGCACCAGACATACTCGCTTTCTGTATCAAGATCAAGCCGTTTATACCGATACACACGATCGACTGATCATTTTCTTTCAATTTTCGTATTGTGTCTTCGCGGGCTTCGCGATCATACGCCGACCTCATCAGTAATTCCATTCTCTCTTTTCCATAACTTTTGTATCTCTAGTCATACTATTATATCTTCGATATATATATTCTTGTTACAATTTTCTATCTTTTCTCTACCTTTTTTTCATCTATCATCCTTCCATATCCTAATTTCCTTCGAGACTCGTCTAGTCTCATTAGTCTAAAATTTACACATACAGAATCCTGACCAATTGGAAATCTCTGCCTGAATCAAATAAAACTAAATGCGCCAGTCTTATTGAATTTTATTTACAAAACACAGTAACGCATTCACGACACACTTGGCGCTCAATTATTTCGCTATCGTACGTAAATTCTTAAAAAGTATATACAGATGAGTTTACAGTTAGTTTACAGACTATTATATCGGAATTGGCAGGTCTTTCGCCACTAATATTAAAATTTGATCTATGCTCAAACACCAATTCGCTATATTCTTCGATACTTTACACCAATTTTCTCCGTGATGAGGCTCCGCAGTAATGCATCGTTTCTTTACGTCCTCTTGTTGTTCCTCAGTGCCATTTAGAAGTTCGAATTTATAAAAGTAGGCCCATGCGTCTCCCAAGTCAGGATCTATCTTCACTGTTCTGTTGAACCAATCTCTGCATTTTGAAATTTTATGCTCGCACCAGAACAATCTGAAAAAAAGACACGACCAGTTACCGGAGAAACCGATTTTAACCAGTTGCGTTGTAATGAATTATTTATTTATTAACTTGGAAACTGCGAGAAGCACGTGAGGATCGTGTTCGCATTTCTTCAACGCGTCAACGCTTTTGGTCTTCCGCTGCGGTCGCGGCTCCATAAAAATCGCCTCTGCCCAAAGCAACCCCGATGTAGGACATTCTTGTAAAGCTTTCGCCATTAGCGTGTTCGCCATATCCCTTACACCGCCGCTTTTCAATTCGTTTCTGATCGCCTCCAACCAAAGCTCCGCGTTCTTCGGATTCTTCAAGCGAGCTTTTTCCAAAACTGACCGAGCCTTGGTCACCTGACCTTTCCTGTGCTCTAACTGCGCCAATAAACGCCACAGCGGAATAGAACTCGGGCATTTCTTCATCTGTAAAACAAATCAAAACATATAAATATGATTAGATGCTGTACAACATTGCTTATGTATTAGTGGTGTCCAAAAATGCCAGATCGGGGAGAGTTCTCGCACATCTCTACTATTCACGAACGCACCGCTTGGTTGTATGTTTCCAGAGCTTTATCCAAATTTCCTTGTTGCTCTTCAATTTGACCCTTCATTAGCCACAGCTTAGGGAAATCGTCGAACGCTTCCAGAGCCTCTCTCAGAAGCAATAAGGCTGCGTCGAGGTTGTTTAAAGCCCACTCTAGCTTGGCGCTCTTCATCATTACTCTAGGAGTCGGTGCAGATGCTCTAGCCTTTGCTAATAAACGTCGGGCTCTCTCGTATTCCGAATTCTCGGACTCCAGTTTCACAGCTGCTAACCAAATCTCCTCAGAGTTCGGGTTTGCTTGAAACGCTAGGGACAAAATACCTCTGGCTGCCGGAACGTCGCCCTGCAGAAGAAAAATACAATCAGATATACGTTGATAAAACATCGATGTAAGACTTGATCGATTATGTACACGTACAGCCAGCCACTTGGATTTCGCACCCATCAGCCAAAGCACTTCGCTCTTAGGACAATGGGCAACCGCTCTCTGGAGCAAAGATTCCAAAGACTCTCGCGTCCCGTACGTTTTCTCGAAGTACGCTGCACGTAGCCAAATGGACTTTTTGCTAGGGAACGTCGACAATGCGTAAGCGTAAACGGCCCTGGCGCATTCCAACGCACCTTGTTGAGCGCACTGAAACAATATATAAATTTAATAATTATTTAATAGATAAAGTATATAAAAAATAAATAAATATTATTAAATAAAGCATATCATCGAACATACAGTTTCCGCGTCTTCCATCCACGTGTGTTTCCTGTCTTCCTCTTCCACTCCGAAACCTATGATCGCTTTGACGATAACTTGGCAAGTGTGCACCGCACCCGCCTTCTCAGCTTCCATGGCTTCTTTGAACCAGTGCTCCCTGTTAATCTCGACTCCGTTCGCGCTCAGGGAAGATATAGCGCGATCTATGATTTTCTCGACCATGTGTTTGTTCCCGTTAGCTTCCTCCAATTTCGCCGCAGTGGTCCAGATTTGTCTGTCAGTTGGAATGTTCTCTCTCGCTTTGTTAAGCACTTTCCTAGCATTGTCGTAGGTTTCCAATCTGGCCAGGGCAAGCCATAAATCGACACTAGTGGGACAGCATTCGACGGCGCGGCTAAGCAAAATACGAGCGTCTTCAGGCTCCTCCAATTCTACCGCCGCTTTCCAAAGCCTGACCGAGTTCGGAATATGTTCGAGTGCTTTGCGATACACCCTTCTCTTCGCCTTCGTTTCAGTCTCCAAGTCGGCCGCTTTTATCCATATCCTGACGGAAGTTGGTATGTGGCGTACGGATTGAGCTATCACCGCTTTAGCCGTATCCGGCGGCTGGAGTCTGGCCGCTTCGAGCCATAAGTCTTCCGACGTTGGGTTCACTTCGCAGCCCTTCATTATCAAATTTCGAGCGGCTTGCACCTTCCCTGTGACTTCCTCCAAACGGGCCGATGCGATCCACGCTGGAGGATGATTGGGGTTCGTCTCTCTTACGGATTTCAACAGCAATCTGGCTTTCTTGATGTCGCTGGAAAAGTAGAGTCGATTATAGAGATTCGAGAAAAATACTATCGAAATTAAGGATACTATTTAATCTTACTTGATATCACCGCCGTACGTTGGAATCATACTTTGCAGATCAGTGAGATATCCCTTTGGATCGACAACCGTTTGCCCTTCCACGGAATCGGAAACTTGATTCAGTTTGACGTTCATCAAAGTGTTCCTAGCTTGTCCGATTTTTCGTAAATCTAAATCTCCTGTTGGAGTCAACATTCCAGGTGTTGCCACGCCAGGCATCATAGAAGCTAAACCACTCGTGGGATCGATACTCGTGGACGTTTCACCGCCTAAGTTTCTAGCGAGCACCGAGTCTGGCAACGGAGTGAACTTCTCTGCCCGCGGATTTCGTTGTTTCCTGTTTCTAGCGTCGCCTACTTCCGGAACGTTTTTCCATTCATCTTCGGTTACGTTCACCAGTTCCCTCTTCAAATCGGAAAACTGCTGCTGAATTTTAGGACGTTCTTGACGGTATCTCTCCAACTCTTCTCTGAGTCTTTTCTCCCTGTACTCTTTGCGCTTTTCATCCATTCGCTTATCAATAGCTTCGTAAATAGCATCAGCCTCTTCGTCGTCTTTGTCGTATGGATCCTGTGTGAATACGCAACATATTAATTCGTGGATAGGACAAGAAGTTTTGGTAATTATTTAGAAGTTTGGCGGTAACACGTATAGGGAAAAGTTGTTCAGAATGCTGATCTTGACAACATATTTCAAAGTAATCAAAATCGGTGAGGAGAGCAAACTTCTAAATAATTACCGAAGTTTTGATTAGAATAGTTAAGAGTTTCAGTGAAATAAATGCCATCTTACTTTGCTAAAAAGCGAGCCTCCGTATCCAGAAAACTCGTCGTAATTTGAGTCATTCAAATCTTCCTCATCTTCTTCCTCCTCTTCTTTCTTTTTTGTTCGTTTCGTTGGTGGAGCATGTCGATCATCTCTACAACACGACCGGATACAATAGGTTATGTCCCATTTACTAACTAAATATGTTAGGAATTTAATATAGAGAATACTTACGATACATCGTTCGCATCACGAGCTGGACCAATATCAGATCTAGTTGTAAATCCTGTAGCTCTGTAAATAATGAATTACAATAGAGATCAACGATTCGTGTTGTCATCAGAGGTTAGATTAACTAAACAACATGATGTCGTATATGTACGTTACCCTCTTCCAACACCAGCAACATATCCCAAAGGTGCCGGTACTCCCAAGAAATGCTTTTTATTTCTGGTCGACAGTGAAACTGATGGGACTGCCATTCTTATTCTTGTTGTCAATACCTTGACATAAACGACAAACACTTTAATTTCATAAATACACGGAACTATACCGTCTCATTCAGATTACGATAAGAAAATGCTATGCCATCTGTTAACTGCATATAAAATTACGGTACCATCAATCGGTGTACGGAAATATTAGTGAGAATCTACAAATAATCATGCTTCCATCAGAACAATATATATACTTACATTATTCAAGCTGGTTCATTAGATTTTCATATTAACCTGACAAATAAGATACATATATATATACATATTTTATTTATAAATATTTCTTATAGATCAAATAAAGTAAAACGCTTCACGTAAAATTAAACAATTTATTGCTGCTATCATTCATTAGTTTAATGACTCTTTACACATGTAAGGATAAAATAATGTTCTTTGGGTATTCTCAATTTGATGGCACAAGATCCATAACATAATGATTATACTCAAAGATTATAAAAATATATACGATGGTATGTTTGGTGTTTTAAAATATACATAGTCTAGCGTAGAGCGTAACAACTAACCACCAACCAACTTGGACTCTACCTTCTCTTTGAGATCCTGTATATGATTCTGTATATTTTAATTACTGTTCGATGACAGCTTGTCCCAGAACAAAGTATACATCTCAAAGATAGCTGCTCTACATTATCGACGTCATTTGTAATTGAAATTTTCGGCATTTTGTTGTCAAAGCCTACGGGATTATATAAAGGAAAGTCCAAAATTTGTGATCCCCTGATCCGAACAGTAGCCTATCGCTATGCCTACCGTACACAGTAAAATCGCTAAAATCCAATATTTCCAATAGTGACTATTCGTTTCTTTTCGCGATTGTTTCTTATCGTACTTGTCTCTTCCCTTGCGACGCGGTTTGAATTTCCTCTCGAATTTTTCAATCTCCTCTTGATTACGTATTTCTTCGGCCTGCCGTTTTTGTTCTAGCAAAGCTGCTTCCGCCAGACTCTTCTCCATCTTCAACCTCTTACAAGCATCATCGCATTGTAACCGAATTTGTTCCTTTTGTACCAATGAGCATGCAAAATCCTTCTTGATACGTTTACACGGACAGAATAACTTCACTTTTTTATTGCATTCATTCTCGTTTCTGCATACGCCGGGATGGCAATCATACATACATCGGTGACCGCATGGATACTGCAACAGAACCGATTAGACAATACTATATACAAAATCTCATAAATGTACGAAAGATGTTATTAGAGATGTGCGAGAACCCGAAAATGTTATTCGGGATCGGAACGCGTCCTCGACAATTTTCGAGATTCCCAAGCATATTAGGGTTCTCGAAAATTTTGGGATTCTAGAGTATATTAGAGTTCTCGGCCCGTCCCCATACTTTCGTTTTTTCGCACACCTCTGGTAATATCCAGATAAATATAATTATTTACATTTTTAGGGCACTGATTCCCACATTTGAGCAAGTCGTTGCGTTGTTCTGCGGTGGCCGATGTCAACTCGGCGCATCTTCTATACAAAGTGACTATACCGCAATGACACGGAATTTTAACTAGCTGCTTGCAAGGGTTACAGGGCGCCGGGTGACACGACTTTGGACAGGAATGCGTGCAACCTTGTGGACGCGGGAATCCGCACGGTTTCTCGCAATCCATACACGGAGTAGCATTCTTGGTATCCTCTGTGGATAATACTTTGTGGCAAACTAGCTCGCAAGTATGATTAGTGCAGGGCAACATTTTCCCGCAAAGTCTTCCGCAAGACGTAGGCCGTGCCATGTGACAAGGCCAAGGACGTGTTTCGTGGCCTCCCAAACATGTGATCTGTACCGACACCTCGCAAGGCGGACACGGTAACGTTTTTAGCTGCTTCGTTTCTTTCTGTATCTCCCACGGTCCCGCAGGATGCGCTTTCACGTCGTTTTTGTTCACTTTCACCCAAACCTTCGTGTGGCAAACGGCAACGCAAGAATGACCGCATCGTTTGTACACCAAATCGCAAATCTTTTTACAGGGTGGACACGGACCTTGGTGGCATTTATGCGTTTCCCTTTTAGGGTGATGGCAGATCGGCGGCACCTTGCACGGTTTGTTGCACGGTGGAGGTTTCACTCTCTTCGTAGTGCCGCACGGTACCGTTATTTTGTTGTATCCGCATCTGCATTGGATAATATCCGTACGCTCGCAAGGGTAACACGGACCACTGTGACACGGGCCCGAACATTTGTGCTTGCGACAATTTAAAGTGTTCTCGCAAATTTTCTCGCACACGTTAAACGTGTTTTTGATCAAGCAATCGCAGCATTTTCTGTTGCACATGTGCCTGCCGCAGAGGCGCATCTGCATGCATTTCTTGTTACAGTGGAACTCTTTGCCACAGGCGACTTCTTTCTTGTAGCTACCACATCGACAGGACTTTGTTACTACTTCTAAGCATTGTCCGCATTGATCCATGTGGCATCTCATGTTGCAGTAATGCGAACTGCAATCCAGTGGCTTGCCGCACGTGTCTCCGCACGTGGGCAACTGTTCATGGCTGCAAGAAACCGCGTAACGCTTCTTGCCGCAGGGACATGTTCTATTCTTTTCCAAAGCGCACGGACCACAGTCTCCCGGCAAATGGCATGTGCTCTGGCAAATGTGAACGTTGCAGGACAGAGGCCGGCGACAAGGTTTCTCACAACTCCATGCACCTTCGTAGCATTGCCTTATTTCTGTGCTGCTCTTACAGCGACATTCGAGTAGCAACGACTCCGGGCAAGGAGGGCAATCTCCTGCGTGGCATAGTTGCACGCAGCTGTGCGAGCATGATTTGTACTTTTTATTACACGCCGTGCCACAACTCCAGTTCTTGGCGTTGCATCTTCTTTGTTCAGGAGCCTGTTTACCACAAAAGCATTTGATCGATACTGTTTTCGCGCACGGCGGGCATGGCCCAGGGTGGCAAAGTACAACACATTTATGACCACACTCTGGTTGCAAGAGTTTGCCGCATACATCTCCACAGGAATGCGGTATACTCCATGGTTGGAACACAGGGTCTATAACTTTCTTACAGAAGCATTTATAATTACGAGGGACTTCGTCTTGTCCATAGTCCATACGACATTTTGGGCTGAAACAGATTTGTTTATATAGTGAAAATCATATAGTATAAATTGTATCTTTAAACGTATCTCTTACCATGCCCAAATAGGAGCAACACCTTTCTCACGTTTTACGTTAAGGCTATCTCGTATCCAATGTAGAATGCAGGATAAATGTAAAAAAGCGAAACACTTGCTGCAGTTCCAGATCTGTAATATATAAATGTGTATAAATGTGTCGAATGGTGTGTCGATTAGAGAATCAATATAATTGTATCGTACCGCGTCTGCTTTCTTTACAGTTGAGATGCATATTAAACAAACTGTGCTGCCGGATTGAAATAGATTAACTAAGTAACATAAAGTCTTTTCTGTGTCTACCTCTCCTCCTTGATAGGCAGACAACACTTTGCCAACTACATTTTCTATGTCTTCTATATTTACATCGTCCTCATCCTCGCTGGACGATTCTAAATAAGCATTCGCCTCTAAATGCTTGTTAATCGCTATCTTATCTTGTGCTTGGGCACGTCTGAACTTCTGCATGTTTCTTTGGAAATTTGTACTGGTCAAAATGATTCAATGGAGCCTGCACATACAATGGGACAACACGAATTAAGTACTCCTTATTGATATAATTACATCGAGGTTATTTTAAAGGATACTTATGTATGAAACGTGATTCATTTACTTACATGCAGCTATGCAAACAAGTAATTGACACTTGAATGATACATGAAAGAAATCGATGTTTATTCAGTAATGTATATGAAGCCGAAAGAGAAGCGTTTCCTGCGAAACATTCTATTTGAATGGTACCAAGTTGTAGCCATATTTTTGCCACACACACCAATAAACACACACAAGTGTTCGCCCCACTACTGTTGTTCCTATATCTACGCACGTATAAAACGATATCTATGAAAGTACGTGTATAATGATAAAAAGATTGGGCAATTTCCAAAGGATAATACACTATACGAATAATAAATAGACCATCGCATTCTTGTTCAAGGGCATCGGGAAACGAATCCCTCCAGAATATGCATAATAGTTAAATAATTACAACGTAACATAAATTGCGCGCCAAAAAGTAAAGCAGTGTCATCTTACGACAGATCGGAAGTGGTGTTTAATTTCGATTTGCGATATGACATTGTAATTATTTTTTAACAGAGCAAATGATTCTTGCGAAATATGCATGCTCTTTTATGAGAAAACCGGCAAGAATCATTTGCTCTGGACTAAAAATTAATTTCAATACTTCCCCATGAATATTTTTGGACTTTCGAGGGCTCAAATTGAAGTTCAGAGAACGTACTTTATGATAGATGCAATGTTATGTAAAAATAGTTACGATAATCTTTTGGAAATCAAAAAAATTGTCATCGTTTATTTCGAAGAGGAGATCCTCGGAGCGAAAGGTTACGAAGAAACAATTTTTCTATACTTTCCGGTGGAGATTTTTCAACTTTTGGGGACTCAAATTAAAGCTGGAAGAACGTACTTTATAGTGGATCGAACTATAACTAAAAATAATTGTGTTAATCAATGGAGAATTGAATAATTGTCACAGTTTATTCCAAGGAATAAATTCACCCTTTTGTGGAGGCCGCCACAAATTATAGTGCCTGCACCATCTAGCGGTAGATACTGAAACTGATTGACGACAAGCAACAAGATCCTGCTACGGATGTCGCCACTATCGTCCAATTAGATAATAAAAATTATTCTTGCCGGAATTTGCACTGTATCTTGCGGCCAAACCGGCAAGAATCATTTTAGCATACATACTTAGTAACAAACTTTCGTACCAATGATTTTTATAAAACCGGCTCTGATGAAACAGTAGTGCGTTTTGTAAATAAAATAATTCTCAAAATAATGCCAAGTTTATTAAGCTCACCCATTACTTAAATTCAATTAGCTAAAATGTCTGTCGCTTATCTACAATTGTTATTATAACTTCGAGGAAAAACCCATGCAATCACTAACAATAATATCAATCCAGGAAAATGATACCATATTAATTTATCAATTCTTTCGTTCCTATGCTCATAAATTACAACGAACATATAAATTACATTGTCAGGCCGATGGGAATATCAGGATGAAACGATTCGTCACTTTTCTTGTTACAGTTTTTAAAAAATCTCTAAAGTCAGTAGTAGAAGACTGGCTGTGACAAAATGACGTCTCGACTATTTTAACCTCAACAAATAACCCATCCATTTCACATTGATCTTAGAGCAATAAAAATTATTTCCTTTTTCATCGTTACGTATATAGCGTCGAAACCGAACCAGATTGTACGATTTCGCGAAATTCGAATTAAATTGCTAAATTAAATTGCAAGATAAACCCCCGTTAATTTTCTCTGAACAACTCCGAAACGATTCGAGAACCAATGGTGTGGAGGAGCTATTGGAAGGCAACATTTCCCATTGGAAGGAAACATGTTCCGGAGCGAACGTAAAACCTCGTACGGAGGTCCGGCGAATCTCGGGACGCGGACACTGAACCTGCGAGCCTTAATATTTAAATATCGATTGAAAACAATTTCACGTTCTCGTGTGTACCACCGGAATTCGAACGAAAAATACCATCGGAGAGATTAACCGCGTCGGGACACTGTAACATTTTCAGTGTCTCGTGTTCTTTCTTTTGCCTTTCGGGATCCCGTGTGAAACGATTCCCCGTCGGATGGTAGCACGGTTAGTAGTTCACGTGCGGATGATCGAAGACCACTGGTCCCGACAGATGTGCCGTGGGTGCTGCTTTTGAACGAACGTACTTACTTACTTATCCCCGTTCCGTTTCTCGGGAGTCGTTCGTGCGTGTGTTTCGCTTTTCGAGGCGATTGCTCGGTCTCGCGCGACGGAACGTAAAAATCGAGGAAAAATAGCTGGGCTCGTGGCTGCCGAAAATCGTGCCCCGGATCATCGTGGTGGCCTGAGAGTCTCGCTTTCGCAACACGTTCATCCTCGGACAGGTGAGCGATCTAAATTCTTTTTGTTCGGCCGCGTGTGCGATTTTCGCGCACCGATCTACCGTTCTTCTTTTCCCGATTTTTCCCTCTGGCTCGCGTACGATATGCTTCTCTAATCGAACGGTGCCCGATTGCGTTCTTTAATCGAGATACGGATTTCTCGATAACGCGAATGGTTCACCGTGTATGTATCGCGGCTCGCACCGCATTTTATAGGTTGGCTACGTGCTGAGTAATCTCGGTTCAAGAGAAAGTACGTAATAATAGTTTGTCAAAGAGAAAGGAACGGACTCTGCTCGGACGAACGAAGATGCACAGTCCCGATCCGGTCGCTTTCGAGTGAACTTTTTGTGAACATTTCGGACGACAGACAGTGCTCACGATCCATGGGCTGCTGCGTATGCGGGTGCGACGATATTTATTCTGCGTTGAATCGTAGTCCAGTTTGTAAACGATGTATGTGCGCCTTTCACAAGAGAAAACATTGTTAACACTGTTCGTAGAAATATTTGTAAGCGAAACACACATTACTGTACCGATACTTACATAATAATAAATAAAGTCTTTGCACTTATACAGCCCTTTTTCTTTCTTGTCTGTTTATCGAGATTATTTCTTGTGTACGTTGATCAACAAAGAGTAGAAAATATCGAATGGAGTTCGAAGAGTTTATTTTTGAACGGAGCTGTTGCTAAAACGATGGAACGATTCTTTTCAGAATGGCTCGTGGACAACAAAGAATCCAATCGCAGGCCAAGGCAGCTGAAAAGGCAGCGAAAGTGAAAAAGCAACAGGGACACAGTGCCAATGACCAGAAGAAGGCAGCACAGAAAGCTTTAGTACACGTATGCACAGTGTGCAAGGTAAGTTTATTGGGAAACCTTCCATTGGACTTGACACCATTATCTAGAAGAGAATTGTTAAACGGTGATTCGAAAAACTGTAGAATGCGTTGCTGTATCTGTAAGCTTAACATTGGCTAATATACGATATTCACTTTCGCAGGCACAAATGCCAGATCCAAAGACGTATAAACAACACTTCGAGAACAAGCACCCGAAGAACGATCTGCCAGAGGACTTGAAGAATATATGAGGGTAGGATCCCTCGTAACACTTGAAGGGACAGGGAACGTAAGACGAAAGAAACTATCGCGAATAATAAAAGAGTGTGATACAGTTCAACTGATCATTACATAGTTCCAATTAAGAGAATTCAATTAAACATTGTTAGCGCGTTTCGAGTGAACTATTGCACATTCGAGAAATGAATTTCCGTGCACACACGCCCCAAATTGCTGTAACGTTGCCGACGACTCGGTCGGGGAACAAAATCGTTTCGTTTTCTTCCAAAGATGCTCCAGCACGATCGCTGAGGTCTCACTTAACCGTTAACGTAATTGAACATGTACATTGCTAAGAAATAAAGTAAATCGATTTAGCAAAATGATTCCAAATATTTATATATACTTTAACGATGCAGGTAGTAGAGCAGTTACCTCGTTTTTCTACGTATAAGAACGCGAACGGCGACAAGAAGAAACGAAGAAAAGTATTGAAAAGAAAACACTATGCTCCGTGGATTCCGAATCGTTCGATTACAATGCGTTTCTTCGTAAAGAGAAGTAACTGTTTCTGTAGTTCGTTTTCTTCATTAAAGTCTATCGATGAAAAATTCGTTCGTATTACGTAGTCTTCGAGTATCGAAAAAGTTGTGAATAGTGACTGTAGAGAAGATAATTTATAAGGGACAAGAAACTGCCATTCGACTGTATAACTTACCGATTTATTCTATCGAATAAGAACGTTACAACCGACACATTGTACCGATTAAGTTTAACTGCGTGCACACGTTTCAGCATTGGTTTCTCTTGTTCCCGAGCTTACCAAATTATCCATTGTTAGATTTTTACATGGTTGAAACTGACGCTTACAGTACTTGAATGCTCTTTTGTACCGGCGAGAGATCGAGCGTTTCCTTTGATCCGTCTAGATTACTCTAGATTTTAACGAGAAACGTACATACGACAATTGCACTGTACATTCGCTTCCATACACCGAGACGAACCTACGCTGGCACAGAAACGCAACCCTGCGTTTAGAAATGCATTTATCAGTGACCGCAAAACTGATAAGGTTTTTAGGAATTTCTAGCGTGTACCTAGCATAGGAATAAGTTCGTGAATTATGTAATTTGTTCCGACAGAGGATAATTATTATAGAATTTTACACCAGAACTTGTAATTATATGTTGTTACCCAATCAGAACGACTCGATGGCTTAATTTTTTCATCGACCTATAATCATTGCCGATTACTTTCAACCTCTACCCTCCAATGATTCGAGATCCTCTCGGAAAAGGCTCCTTTCTTGGCTGGCACATTGAATGGTAAGTATCGAATTACATATAGTATGTGGACGTTGCAAAATATTCTCTCGTAAGCTTTCGACTTTAGTAGACTTTTATCGAGTAAAAGTAATTAAAGCGAAACCTGACATGCAATTTTATCGTAGCATGATTTCCAGCAATTTTTTCTCATTGTTGGGAACTTCTTCTAAATGTTCCAAGGTTTTTGGGAGTCTGCCCCTTGCGCACCGTTACAGTGCAACTTCCTGCGCCGGCCTACGATAAAAGATTAAACGGATAGATGATTAGATTATCGCGATGAAATCGACCGGTAATCATTACTACACGCATTTTCCTCGAGGATTGCAGCGTCACGACTGTTTGTCAACTATTATACTCCAACCGGGTTAAAACTTACATCATACTGTGTGGACCCGGGAACCTTATATACGATCGGGTGCCAGTGCTCGTCGCGTTAGTGGCATTTTGACACACCGTGCGAACTGAACACTCTTCTCTCGATCACACAGCTCCCACTTGCTATTTTAGAGCCGAAAGTCACACGAAATAATCTTAGTGCTCTCCAGGAAAGCGTCGAAGATTTATCTCAAACGGTACGTTACACATTTCATTTTCGAAAGTTTTCCTGCAGAACTGTTTTTTTTTTAGAAAGCTAACTTAAAAGCCACTTCATTCCGATTATTTTATAAGGGGAACTCGACCCTCGGGCTATCCTCTCGATCAACTATTTTAAATTCTGTCAGTCTCTTTTTTATTAATTTTGAAAGCTGTTCGACTGCACGAATGAACAAATACAGCCTCGGAAGGAATTTTAAGAAAATTTGTGTAATTACCACCGGAGACTGTGCGAATAATTTCGTCTTTTTACTGCATGTTTTCTCGAGTATCATTTTATATAATTATAGGGTTTCCTATAATTTTGTCTAATTTTTATTCGAACCGTGGTCTCGGAGAATCGATATGCAGTGTAACAGCCATCTGACGCAACAATTTCACGCATCTCCAAGAATCCAGAGTGACCCGCGCGAACGTTTCTCGTTAATTCATCGAAATTTCGTAACGGGTCTTCGCGCAATCTTATCGTGACCACTTGCGGATCATTTAAATAGGAGATAAGAAACTAGGTAAACACCTATTAATCCCGGGTCCGGTTGTTTTCTTGTTCAATCTCGCTTGTCGACGGTCTCATTTTTTCATGAAATTTCCATTGAAACTGCGCCCCGATAAACATGATAAACTGGCAGTTGTCGATTGGAACTTCGCGCGACTCCATTATCTGCGAAAAAATTCAAACGTTCAATTTGTTTGTTCGCGGCTCTCTTCCAATTATAAATTCTTATCGAAGCAGTGCCATTCCATTCTGTCGCTAAACAATTTTCTTCATGATATTTAACGAAATATCTGCTCCTGTTATTTTCATATTTCAGAAGTTGGAATGATTAAAACTTTGATCTACTTCCATCGGAACTTGTAATGGAAGATTGTCTTTTTAAAACGGTGCATGAAGAGAACATAATTGAAAACTACCATAATAAGTTCGACCCCTCGTTTTAACACTAAACCTACCTTCGGTTTCTTTATTCGGGTATAAATTGTAATAAAAATCGCAACACATACTATAGTCACGTTTAATGGTCTTAACGTTAATCATACGGTTGCATACAAATAAACCGATGTACTCGGTTAACTTCTGCAAGTTATGGTTACTGACAGTAACTTACTGTATCTAAAAGAGATTGCACTATTCAATAAATGAATTCATTATTTAATTACGACTTCTATGATTAAAAGCAAGCTGTGTCAATATTTCCGTTCACGTCTGCAGTATGCAGTTTCTATCTCGACTGAAAAATGTTTAGCGATAAACAGAGAGAAGAGAAATTATATAACTCTCAACTTTTCGAAGTCACCAAAGAAAGAAGCAAATTTTCATTCCAGACCCATGTCCGATTTTTAATTCCCACAAAAGTCCGCGATCTAGCGACGAAGAGGTCCCATTTCAGGACAAGATAGTCGTCGACTATTTTTGCTCTGTGTTCTGTGGATTCCTGCCGACTCACGGTGATGACGTCGATTGCATCAACGGTGCAATGCACGAGCAACCGAAATGCATCGTCAGGTTTCCGGGTGCACATCGTGTCCCGATAACATAGCGGTGCTAATTAACCCTAATAAACAGTTAGGCATTGAGCCGAACAACTAGCGACGCCGGGTCGTTTGTCGAACGACATGCAATTTCGAGAAGACCTTCGACATTCGTCTCTTCGAGTCTTGCTTGTTTCTCGGATGCGATAAGGTTCGCGTGCAACAGGGGTTCATCGGACACTCTGATAGCGTGTATTCATTGTTTCGCACAGTTCTGAACCACGACAACCGATACGAGGGAATCTGTTTGCGACCAGTTCCTCGAGCTCGAAGAGGGCTTGCGACGATATCGGGGATCTTACGCTCTCGTAAGATCCTAAGGTCGAAGCTCGGCTGGACAGTGACTTTTCGGCGACCTCGAGAAGGAGAAGGCTATTTAACCCTTCTTCATTTCTTTCTTCATTTCTTTCAACATTCTTTTTCCCCAAAAAGGGGAATTATGTTTGAATAATTCAGCTAGGCGGTAGATTCGTGTTCAGGATTGCAAGGGTGCGGGATTCGCGTTCTCATTTCTCGATAATACAAAAATGGCGGTTTTCAGTAGACAAAAACACTAGATAAAAGATCGATCTAGGACGCTATTTTTTCGTTTACGAGGCGTAATTTGCATTATTCGGCAGCATGTAGCTATGAAGATATGCGCAGTTGTATGCTCCCGAATAATGCAAATTACGCTGCCGAATAATGCAAATTATGCCTCGTAAACGAAAAAATAGGACTTTTGAGGTCGGTAGCGCCCTAGATCGATCTTTTATCTAGCATGTTTGACTTCTGAAAAACCCCATTTTTGTAGTATCGAGAAATGAGAACGCGAATCGCGCACCCTTGCAATCCTGGAAAAAGGAGTCTATTCCCTCAACCCTCGGACAACGGACGATTTTTATAGCTTTATAATTGGCAATGCTGAGGATCGTTCACAGCTGTAATTAATAATTTTTAAAAATTTACGTTTGATGATATCTCGTGTAGACACATTTCCGATATCCTCAATGAAACAGCTATTCAGTTAGTTTAATTGCCACAAATTGAGTACTTAAATGACAATTTGGATGTTCCCGGTCAAAATAGACTCCGGCACAATATGCGGAGGGTTAACCCGTTGCCTCAAATTAACGTTATTTTCAGATATGATGGACTCAGTGTTCCGTACCCGGTCTCTCGGCACAGCAGCCGAGGGGGTCCGCGATCAGTATGCCGATGGTAGGGCCGCGAAAATCTGGGAGGTGTTCATCGGCGACAAGAAACAGAGGACACAGAATTATCGAGACTTCCTGGTCGGTCTCCTGCGGGATAAAGGCTGCCAAAGGATCCTGGACGTCGCCTGCGGAACCGGCGTCGACTCGGTCATGCTACTCGAAGAGGGTTTCGAGGTGGTCAGCGTCGACGCTTCCGATAAAATGCTGAAATACGCTCTGAAAGCTAGGTGGGAACGGCGGAAGGAGCCGGCATTCGACAATTGGGGTAAATGATTCTCCGATCTATCCGCATCGTATTTTCAAAGCTGAAGATCGGCACTTGAAAACACCAGCAAGAGCGGGAAGAGAGTATAATTTAAACTAATATTTATTTTCCCAGTGATCGAGGAGGCGAATTGGTTGACCTTGCCCAAGGACATTCGCCACCTGTTAGGAGAGGGTTTCGACGCCGTGATCTGCCTGGGAAATAGTTTCGCGCACATGCCGGACACGTTCGGTGACCAACGGGAGCAAAGGTAGTTAAGACATAAAGATTAGTGTTATCACTAGACTGCGGATCTTTATGCATATATGAAGAAATTGGCTGGGTGAAATATAAAACAATAACAGATTAGAAAAATTTGAGAATGTTGTAACGTTGTTTTTAACGCAACAAAATCATTAAGGGATGAAATCAATTTTTATTTTACTCCTGCTGTCCAGGGTCAATGCAGAACATTTTTGTTTTGCATAAAGATCCGCTGTCTAGTTATCACTAAACCTACCACGATGGAATGGCCGGTTTCCTGTTTGGCAATGACTCAAATTATAAAAACGCTCCCATAGGAATTAACTTCTTTATTTTTAGGCACGTATTATAAAGATCTCTTCATAGGAACTTTTGCACTAACCTAATACGTTCTTCGAAAGCACCGAGTATTCGTTTGTTTAATAATTAAATAGTTTAAGAATTAAACTTTAATTCCTCCGGGGAATCGTTCGCAGGCAAGCATTACTGAACTTCGAGCGCTGCGTGAAACCCGGCGGCCTGTTGCTGATCGATCACAGGAACTACGATTACATCATCGACACCGGAAACATACCACCAAAATGCATATACTATAACGTAAGTCTCGATAACCCAGTTCACGATCATTTCGAGCACGTGTGAGCTCGATCAATCTCATGCGCGTAGGAACGAGAAAACAAGAAAAATAGAAGAAGTTATTGATTATGCTTCCTTATCGGTGAGCGATACGGTAATGTCAAATGTCGTCGGATGATCGACGCGAGCATAGCACTACAATTTCAAGTGGATCGAGCTTCGCGAGCGATTGTGCTCTAGATCTAGATCCTCTAGATCACTGGTTCTTAACCGGTGTTCCGCGAGCTTTTAGCAACTGTTCCGCGAAATTCCGCGAGATATATTTATTAATAATACATTTTCTAAAATATATTTATTTCTACGCAGGTTGTTTTTGTTTGTTTTTCGGATCATTAATTTCGGTGTTCCGCAAATTCTTCATATAATCAAAAGTGTTCCCTGACTTCAAAAAGTTTAAGAACTACTGCTCTAGATCCTCTAGATCTAGATTACGGGGTTGGACCAGAGGGGTTTAAACAACGATGATCATTTGTAAAGATTGATTACTTGACTGCGGATCTTTATGCAAAATAAAAAATGTTTTATCTGCTTAAGCTGAAACCAATACACGGATGTCTTTAAGTCTTGTTAATATGTTCACTGCTTTAAATTGTGCTTACCCATTTTTTTCATAAATGCATAAAATCCGCAGTCTAGTTATGACGAAAGTGAGATGGTGGAGCAAGGTTATAGCGCTCATAGTGCGACTAACCTGCCCTCTTTGACAAAAGTGAAACCAAACTTTGTCAAAAGTGAAGAGAATATTGCTGAAAATTTGGAAAACAATTCAGAAAGATCTGAACCGCGTCGTTTTTTCCAGAGCCAACGCATGACGAACATAAAGGCGTCGGTGCTGTTCGTCTCAGGCAAGCCTGCGATGGTGACCTTGGATTACATGATCACTCTGGACGACGTCGACGACGAGTACGCTCAGGAGCAGATCAGCGAGTTCAGACTCTCGTATTATCCTCACAGGCTTACCGTCTTCAGGAACATGCTGGACGAGGCGTTCCACTTCCGAGCGAAGCACACCATCTACGGGGACTTCAAGCAGCTGGACGACGTCAAGCATCCCGGCTTCTACATCCACGTGATGGAGAAACGCGTCTGAAAGATTGGACACATGCTCGCGTTGGCATGAACCTCTATCTCTTCTTACTCTAAACTATCTATATTCTTTAACTTTAATTATATTCTGTGATGTTTGTAGCCGTCGCGCGATCCGCGTCGCCGCCAATGGCGATCAACCCTCTTGCGAGAAGGATCAAGGATCGCGGGAGGACGCTCAGGATCTCTGGTTGCGGCGAGGCGGATCGTTGCGAGGCATTACTTGAGTGAAGCGTATGCGAATATTGCTCGCAGAAAATTCAACGCCCACGCAGAAAATTTTTAGGAGTTAGGTCTGGGTTTGTTTACCTGTTGTAAAATATTAAGTGGCTTGTAATTATTGAATCTGTATATAATTCTGCGCGGGTGCGGTTTGGAAACGTCGTTCTCTATATACAGTTTGAGTACTATGCGGTTGCAATTGTAAACACTTTTCTGCGCGCAATTTTCGCGTCTGCTTCTCTCACAGAACCTCTCTACTCTAGTTTCTCTAGATTTATTTATTGGAGGCGACGCGCGGAGCTGTCTCAAACGATCAGTCGACTCGAGGTTTCATTTTGTTTCGAAGACTGGGCTGATCGTAGATCTCGCGAATTGGACACTTTAGCTACCGGGAGCAATGTGAACTCGTTCAGAGACTAATTAACCCTTTGCAGTCGGAGCTATTTTAACTTGAAAATTAAACATTTCTTCTGACCTAGAACAATTCTATTGTACAGTAATTCTTCTATAGTCGCAAAAAGGCACGTTGAAGGCAAAAAAAAATATGCTCTTCACTGTAGTAATCTGATCTCGGCTCGGGTATATCGGTGTGAACCACTACTAATCGAATTACAAAACATCTTTATTTCTCATTATTTTTTTATGGGACTTCCACCAACTTATTTGTGGCATATTTCTGATTAAAATGATACCAAACACGATATAATTTCAACTGTATTTAGTGGTTTAATTGACGCTGAAAGTTTCGGGCGCAAGGAAGGACAGTGTATGGGAAAGACGCAGAGTCCTTTTCTATGTTCGGCTCGATCTTTGAAGCCCAAAAAGATAGTGTCTGTCAACGAACTGTGCAAGCAAACCTCCCCGAGGCTCTTGTGACTATAGAGGATTTACTGTATACGATTTTTTTCATTTTATGCATATGAAACGAGTCACCCCTCGACTGCTAACGGTTAATAGGCTGCGGATTTTATGCATTGAGAAATATCAAACGAATTTAACATTATTTGCAACCCATTAAAATTATCCAGAGAAGAAATCAATTTCGATGTTACTTCCTTGTAATTGATGCAGACAATTTTTATTTTGCTTAAACATCGGCAGCCTGGTAATGATCGATAGGTAAAGAGCGTGGATAGCTGGAGATCGGGCTCCGCGATCATGATTTTGATGTATCGTTGTAATTATTGTGTTATGTTTTGTATCGACTTGCGCACCGTGCGAATGACGAATAAAGTGACTGATGGACAAAGACGAAAACAGTGTTCAGTAGAATCGGAGGGTGTCGATCGTGTGCTGTACGCACAGAAAATCGTTCTCGTCAAGTTTTAATGATTTTTTTATTATAAGTTCGAAAGCAGCTTTCTTTTGAGTATTCTAGCCAGGCTTCGTTCGATGCTACAATTTGATCTCTCGACGATACGGTGCGTCGCGCGGTCGTTGACGACGATTCGTAATGACGATTCGTAATAATGACGCTTCTCGATCGTTTTCTCGGGCCGTTCGATCGCGCCCGGCCCCAAATACCGATTTCGAGCGAACAACGTGGGAAGACTAGCGAAACGGTGAAGAAATCTCTCGTTTTTCGTTGGTCGAGCGTGTTGGCCATTCGAACGCTTAGAATTCTACGGTGTCAGTATCGAAAACACACACTTTCTTGTTACACCGCTTGGTGGCTGTGCCTCGGCTCTCACGACGACCATAATCGCGCACCTCCCAATTCCCTCGGCGTCTGCCTCTCCTCGCATTCTTCGAAAATACTTAATTTATTGAAACATTTGCACGGTTCTCATTGTAATTTTAGTTCCCGTATCACGAAATGCTACTGGTAACGTTTACCTCCTTACAATCGATCCTACAATTTCAAGTATAAATAGGTTAATCATTTTTCACAGGGAATGACAGGCTACATTGAAAAATATCAGTTCTATTAGGAAAAATGAAGTTGATCTTCATATGTTCTCTACGTCTCCACCTACAAGAAAAACTATTCCAATTATAGCCCCGTTGATACCATTCAACTTAAGTTGAAAATAATGTATTGATATTCTCAAATTATGTTTGATCTACATCTACCCAATTTTATCATAAATGCGTAATAAAGCTAATAGAAAATATTAATGTACGATCGACAGGCAGTCAACGCGGAGAACGAGGATCGAATTAGCAGCGTCAGAGCTTTGGGTACCGATCGAAAAGATCGAGAACATGACGAATAAATCGGTTGAATCGTGGATCGTTCCGAGGCACGGCCACTCGACAACGTTTTCTTCTGTTCCCCAGTGACTGTTCTCTCTCTCTCTCTTTCTCTCGCTCTTTCTCTCGCTCTCTCTCTCTCTCATTCTCTGTATCTCTCTGCGGGCCGATTCCTCGAGGATCGAGCAGGCGTGTGTGTCCACGGACGAATCGTCGACGATCGCTCCTGACCGAGAAACAACAACAAAGAACAGGAAACGCGGCGACATGGTGAGAGACACGCTGTTCGTTTTGTTCGTCGCGTTTCGTTCGCCGGCTCGCGTCGAGATCGCGCGGTCGTTATTCTTTTTACACGAGAGTCCGCAAAGAGCTCGGGCTGACACCGATCCACGAATGCCGCGGCGTGGATCCTGCGGATCCATCTGTGGAATCACTCCTTCCTCCGGTCTCTCGGTTCCTCTCGCGCGCACATCGGTTCCCGAAAAATTCGAAAAATTCTATTTCTTTTGTTTCCATCAACAAAACCTCGACCGAACGACGGCGATCGAAGCAACATGGGAAACGAGGGATCGATGGATCCTCCGCGGCATCCGTTCACCGGGCAGCGTTCCCGGAAATGACAAGGACAGAATTTACAAGGCCGAGGATTGATTACAGTGCAACGAATTGCCCATATAGAAAAATGGACGAAGTGTTTAGTTATAGCAAAAATTCCCCCCCACCCCCGTTCTAATCATATTAATAATAATCATAATAATAATCATAATAATAATAATATATATATATTTTTCTTTATTTCTTTGTTATTCCGCTCGATAGCTACTATTATAGACTGTTTTGTTTTCTTTTCTTTTTTTGTTGTTTTGTTTCTTAACCATTCTCATGAAAATTCGGTACGATCACGGCTTCTTCGATCGTCGCAGCGATCACTGTCGTCGTCGCAAAAGTGTAACTATGTGACCCGCGTTCTCTCTCTCTCTCTCTCTCTCCCGTTCCGCCATTTTTGGGCTACGCTTCGTCCGACCGTTTGGCAAAAAAACCGGTCGTTCTCGATCGATCGATCGATGCGCGACAGCGATACCGTTCGAAATCAGGATTAACGGCGGGCATGGTCGACGGAAATGGTAAAAAGACATCGATCGCGCAAGGATCGTTCGGTCTCGAGCGGATCACCGTATCGAATATCGACTCTGTGTTCACCGGCAAAGCATAAGAAAAGTATTTCCTCGCGGTACGTTCCTCTCTCTCTCTCATTCTATCTCCTCGTTTCGCTCTTTCCTCGTTAATTGAAGACGACGACTCGTGTGTCGCGACGCTCTATCCCCCCTCGAGTACGGCTGATAATTATTGCGAAGTAGCTGATATAAAAAATCGGTAATATCACATGTTTATCCATCGTTTTGTTCGCTTACGCTTCCGCTTTCGCGTGTGTTTCCGGTTCGAAAAGAAACGCCGATTCTGAATCGTCGCGTTTGCGCGCTCTTCTCTTGAACGAATCGCTCTCGTCCGTGTCGATCTTTTGCGCCGATCGCCCATGGGAAACACAGGCAAGCGCGTGTGCCATCCGGTTCGTCGTTGCGTCGTCTGGCAACAAGGAGCACCGCGTCGACGGAGTTCCGTCACCCGTGTTTCTGTCGAATCTCGAATCGGATCGATCGCAAACCAACGCGCGTCACCTAGGATCAAGAGATCTTTGAGATCCCTCGCTCTTTTCCCCAATACATCCCACTTTTCAGGTATCTCCCCCACACCTATTTTATTTTGTACTTCCCAAAATTTTTGTTGTCGCGTCTAAAGATATTCTTCTGCTACCTCACCTTAATTTGCTGTGCATCCTGTTTGCGATTCCCAGCTATTCTTCGCGATGTTTCCGTATTACTCCTCTCCAGGATCTTCCACCACAAACGATCACGAGATCGTTTCGAGAAGAGATCGATAGTTCTCGATGTTCCGAAGGTTTCTTCGTCGACACGCAGTGGCTCACGATCGTCTGCGATACGAGTTCGTTTGACGGGTACACGGAAACGTGCGCGATGGGAGAAGCTCTCGGATTGCGAACCGAGCGCGAGGGACCTCCTTGCGATTCCGAGCATCCTCCCCCGCGAATGATGCAACGACAGAATTTCGGTGAACCCTCTCTTCAAGAATAAAAGACAGTTTCCGCGAGTCTCGGAACCGCAAGCTTCGATCCTGTGATCAGCTTAAAAAAGGAGCCGCCGCATTGTTTCGCATTGTTTTTTTTTTCTTTTGCTCGATCGACTTGGTGGCTTGAGCTGCTAGAAGAAAAAAAAGAAGAACCGTTTCCCTCGCACCATTCCCGTTAAACTTTCGCGCGTTCGTTAAGTATAGAAACTACGATAGAGCCAGCTATATCGTCTCCGCCGCTAAAACCTAATTAACAAAGTCCTCGGTAACGCTTTAATAACTCTTTCTCTCCTTCTCTCTCCCTCGTTTACGCGGGATTACAATTGTTCGCTCGTCGCATTCACGCGTACACGCACACATTCTCTCTCTCTCTCGCTCTCTTTCTTTCTCTCTTCGACTCGCTCAATTTGTTTTTTTCTTTTTGTTCATTCTCCTCCTAGATTATTTATAATATTTACACGCACGGCCACCCCTGGCAGCGCGTTCGCCCGTCTCTCTTTCTCTCTTTGTTCCGTTCGTTCCCCATCGGTTCCCGTTCCGGAGATCAACGATCGTCGATCAACGCCTCGATTTTAAAGCGGTATAGTTACGTAGAAAAGAATATACAAAATACGTGAGTGTGTATGTGTGTGTTTGTGGGCCTCGACGGGTCGTCGTCGGTGTTTCGACCCTTCATCTTTGGGAATCAGTACGGTGTACGTCGTCCCTGAAGGGTTAGCCAAGAGGATTCCGTCCTCCATTATGATTATTGCATCCGATCATTTTGTCCCAGATTTATTTCTGCCTGCGCAGTCGAATTAAGTTGAAACTGTCGAGAAATCACCCGTGGATTCGAACGGGACCTTCCTCGACCACTTCCACGAGAAAATCATTTTTAGCGTCCAGATTTCGTCACCCGATTTCGATGAAACTTTGTACGCGTATATAACTCGCTCAGATCTACAAAATGCATGTATTCAATTTTCGTTATAGGCACGGATGAAAAAGTTGAAAATCATGACCTTCACTTTCTGTCGAAATTTCGAACAATTTAAAAAAAAAATGGTTCCGCACATTATCTGGCAAACTGATCCTTTCAACACCTCCGAAAAACTGAAGTCGTTTGGACCGATTTGAAAAAAGTTATTCGTTTTTGTTCCCTTATAAAAATGACAAGATTGATTTTATTTAGACTTTGCGCGGCTCCTATTGTAATATGTGCACTACTAACGATATCTATACAACCGTTTTTTGTGAAATCAGTTTTATTACTTTTCTAATTGTAAAATAAAGAATCTGGAACCGGTCATTTTGAAGTCATTTTAGTGTTAAAGGGTGTCCTAAGGGTCATTTTATACGCGAAATCGGACACTTTTTGGAGTACTGTTTCGGATTCTGTTCAAATTTGAATATGTTGTAGTCAGAGTTGGGCAAAAATTGTATTTAAATAAAAATTTCGAATGAAGTGTGTTTAAGACCCACTTGGAAAAAAACCCACTTTATTCGAAATTTTTATTTGAATACAATTTTCGCCCAACTCTGTTTTTATGACCTTATGTTATTAATAAATGTATATCTCTCAGTGGAGCAATTGAAAAAGAGTCCCGCGAGAATCTACGAAGTTTTCGGCAGGCTTGCCCCGAGTTAGAAACGATATATTAGTTCCTGAAGCAGTCAGCTCGGTGATTCGCCGCGGTGTCTTAGTTTAAGCTAACGAAATACATCTAGCCTTAGTGAATTAATCGCTTCGTTCTACGGAGAGTGTGAGATCAGTACTTTCCATCTTTGATTGTCCTTCAGAATTGTTTCGCAGCAATTGTCTATCTGGAAAAAGGCAGCGGCAACAAAGTTTGCGAGAACCGGTGTGTGTCGTGTTTCTTAGCCTCACCCCTTTTAGGCGATCGCTGTCAGAGAATCGCGCGAGCCGCTCTCGTTTGCCGTAATCGATTAATTCGGCAAATTAAAAGAGAAAATTCCAGCAAGCATTAATTTACTGACCAGCTTGCACTTCGGATTGGAATCTAATGGAAAACTTATGGGGTATTACGCTGCGATCATTCTTGAACGTTTCGGTGCTATTCCTTGCCTCGAATTAACGATCATTTCGTACACTGCCATTTGGAAATACAATTGAAAAGAAAATTAGCGGAACCTCTCGGAGCTTCTTAAACATTGAATTTCGACAAATTTTTTTTAACATCGTAGAAATGACGACAAAATTTAGAGAAGAAATCGTCCTATAAATGGCACGTAGCAAATAAACCTCTTGCCTTACAATATCGTGTCAGACTCGTGAAGAAGATTCTGAACAGAGTCTAATAAATATGTATGCTATTAATTTCCTTTAAATCGAAATAAAATTCCATTTTGGTTTTGTTAATGTACAGCTATTGGGGAACATACAGGCGTACAATAGATATAAAGTTTCTTCTTTTTTAGGAAATTAAGAATAACAAAAAAAGTTTTAATCGCTGAAATCGTAAACTAAATCGCAAGGCGAGGGGTTAGCACACGTTGGACACAACTAAAAATTAATAATTGACTACATGACACAATGAAATTAACTAGATCGAGTAACGAACAATTGTTATCGATACCGCTGATCGCTTCCAAGAATAAGATAAATATGAAACGCATAAAATGGCAGTTGACGTGTTAAAGATTAAATAGTTAAACTTGTAAAGGGTTCGTGATTCAGAGTTGTGCTAATTCAATTACATGGTAATTCAATTACACAATTGAATTACATTGTATTTCAATGATATAGTAATTCAACTACGTCGTAACTGAATTACATAGTTCAAACCTTTCAATGAATTCAATTACTAATTATTTCAATCAGATGTGTAATTGAGATACAATATAATTAAAATACAGCTCTCCAAATTATAGCCGAGAACTTTGAAGAAGTGCGATATATTTTTATGTGTTTCTTTCATATACTTGTTTGCTGTCTACGCGGCGTAGTTTCTATTCCTCGTCCTCGTTCAATGAATTAATGTAATTTAATTACGAAGTATTTTATAATTGTACTCCAATTAAAATTACGAATTACATTGTAATTTAATCGAATGAAGATCTGAATTATAAATTACAATATGACTGAATTACAATGTAATTCAATTACTTTGTAGTTATAATTCCTGGAGTAATTCAATTGTAATTCTGCACAACTCTGTCGTGATTAAAGCTGAGCATCGATCGATTTGGCAGTAAAGCGTCGACTAAACTCGAAAGTTAATTAACATTAATCGATTCGGCCTGCGAACGCCTCGCGTTAATCGATTTTACGGAGAGTCGGACCTTCGCGCGGTGCCTTCCGGTCTGCAAACCGGAAGTCGAGGAACGCCGTCGATTCTGGCCGACGTCACGACGTCCTACGACATCCGTACGACATCCTGAATCACGACGAACGCGCTGTCACGGATGCGATGCGCCGTAATTGTACGCACGATACATGTATCATATAATATATACAGACGTCGTTAGTTTTACAAGGTATATATACACCTAATATTGCTGTTCGGCTTCGTGAATGCCATATGTACGCGGTTATTAGGTCATGGTTCGCGACGTAACAAAGTTAAGAAACCCTGGCGAGTCGCGAGTCGCGTGATCGACTACCCGGGATCCAGGATCGAGACACGTGTCCCATCGATCGGTGGCGATCGCAATCCTCTCGTGATCGGCGCTCCGGTTTCATCCAAGCTCTTCCGGAAATTAAGAACTACAGACATTTTAGCATGCCTCGAGGTAAAGACATCAGAGAATTGAAACTGTACACTTGTGTTTTTATCATACAATTCGATACGATTTCAGTGACCGGTAGGGTTAGCGTCGATTCGAGCGTCCGATTAACAATTCTGCCAAATTCAGAAGAGGCTCCGATCGAATAGAAAGTATTAGACACGAACCTCGTTGAACGCTACGGGAAACGATTGTGGAGAGAAACCCGGAGTCCAACTCGAGAACACAGTGGTCCCGATCCGAAAAAAAAATTTGCAAAAACTAATCGATCTCAATGGTATATAACGCGATGTTTCTTGTATTTTTTAAATTATTTTTTTCGTTTAATTACCTGTATATCAAGGACTATTTGCTGGACATTTTCGTCTAGGGGTTCTCATAACGCGGACAACTTCGGACAACAATAACTCCTGAAAATAATCCGCTTTGCAAAATTCCGCGACTTCTTGAGACTCGACAGATATGTCGAACATTAAAAGAATTTTTGAAATTTTTCTTCGCCGAATATTTTTCACAGATTACGAACATCTTAATTGACGGGTTTTACACTTTGATTTAAAAGATTGCTCTCTGTTTAAGGAATGCATATAAAAATAATTTTCCAAAAAATAATATAAATTCAACGAACGTCTACACGAGAAAATTGATTTTCCGGATATTAACTTCCTCGATATAGGGACCACTGTGTAGAAATGCGACGTCCACGGGACACGATGTAGGCTCGCGAGGAAGGAACGAAACAACTTTTGAAGAAAAGCTCGTCCCACTCGCGAGTCACGGGAACGCTTCGAAAGCGCGGCCAAATTGACTTCTAACAATATTCTACAACGTAGACCAGTCCGACAATCATCGCGATCGTCGGTCGTCGAGATCCGAGATAGATTCTGCCGGCAACGGGCGCGTGGATCCGTTTAAAAAAATAAAGCTGACTCCTAGGCATCTCCGGATTCTTGTACATTGCGTTCCCCGTTGCTCGCAGAACTTCTTTGTTATTCCTTCACGCAGAATGTACACCTCGCAAACAATAATCTCAGCGTCAAAACGAATGGAAACCACTTTTGTCTAAAATCGAGTGGCTTTCTCCCGACAAATCTTCTTCGGAAATTTTTCCCGCGAGAGGACACGCGCGTTAACAATGGCTGTCGAACCGGCCATGTTTGACTTCTCTTCGAGAAGATCGGTGAGAATACTTTCTGAGAAAGAGCACGGTAGAACTTCGTTTATACGAGCAAGCTTTTATGTGGACCCATAGGCGAGCTTCTATTATCCGAATTCCGATTAGAATTCCCAAAATGTTCGTCGAAATTGTTGTTCAAGCTGTCTCAGTTCTTATTATCGAAACTGAGGAGAGCAGCTAATGGGGATAGTCAGCGAGTCTCTGTTATCCGAACTGGTCGATTATTCCAACAGTCTCCTGATCGCATAAACGCGGTTCTAGCATATTTGAAAAAATGCGACAAGTTTGTTCGCTCTGAGAGAACCTTCCCAGCTATTTTATAGAACGTTATTTACCGGACAGAAGTATAAAAATAATAAGAATATGTCTACACAAATATTTTTCCATTCTCATTTTTAATAATATAGACCCAAAGAAATAAATTTGTTGAACAATTGAAAAGTACTAGAACCCGTTTCAACTGCGGATGTTTGTACAAAATAAAAATTGTCTGCACCAATTGCGAGAGAAAGGAGAGTTACATAAAAATTGACTTCTGCTTTTAATCATTTTAATAGGTTGCAAATAATGTGCCAGTAAATCAATTTTTCTTTTCCGGAGAGAATGAATAAATTTTCTCAATTATTTACACCTTCTTCCCCATGCATCTTTCAAGTACAATTATTACCGGGAAGTTGACATTGCATAACAACGCTGTCAATAGAAAATAGTTAACTGAACTGGGCTTTTCGTTAACAGAAACCAAGAAAAATTCTCTCAGGGTGAACGGTTGCAGGATTCTCCCTCGAAGCGAAGAACACCAACGAGTTCCAGCGTTTCCACACTGTCAGAAATCGAATCCGATCGGCGTTGAACAATCTCTTCAAGGTTCGCGAAAAAATGGCGACAAATCGGTTCGCCTTGAGCTCAGGTTCTCGACCGTCGACCCCACCCCCGAATTTCCAGCCCCCTCCTCGATGACATGTATATCAGGGAGCGATTAGGGAACCATTGTCGCCGATACCGAGCGAAGGTCACTTCTGATTTTGTGTCACACCGTGCCCTAATCGCTCCGAGCACTGGGTCGACGCGCAAGCTTGTGCCGGGAGTCATTAGTCCCATTTTCTTTGCGGCAATTTAGTCTGTCTAATTCGAGGCTCGATTTATATTCATTTCTTTCCAATAATTACTTTCTAGGACGCTTCAAACGACTGGGAATTTGTTGACACTGTAATTAAATCATAGATCTGACCTGTCCATTTTTTAAAACCGTACTCGTCGAAGCTCCACGTATTTTTCCATATTGGTGCTCATTTATACGAGCATAATGATTAGACTGCGGGTCTTCATGCAAAATAAAAATTTTATATCTCGACTGCGACTAACTGGAGTATTATAAAAACGTTTCTCTTGCTTTTAAGATTTTAATAAGTCGAAAGTAATCTATGTATAGACATTTTAAAATCCTTTAATTTCAATTTTAAACATCATCTACTGATTTTTGTAATAAACGCATGCAATCCGCAGTTTAATAACAACGATAAGTAGACTGCGAATATTTATGCAAAATAAAAAATGTTTCCATTGATTGCCGGACACAGAAGCCAAATAAAAATTGTATTGCTTTTTTAATTATCCTATTAAGCTGAAACTAATACATTAATGTCATTAAATATTTTTAATATGTCCATTGAATTAAATTGTACGTACTCATTTTTGTCATAAATGCATAAAATCCGGTCTAATGATCAATTCGTTTCTTCATCGATCGAGTTCGCGGCACAAGCTCGTGGCGCCAACCCTTCCCCGACGCGATCCAGCAATCCTTTCGAAGGAAGAATATGTATAAAATCGTTCGCAGAATCTCATGCCTGTTCTTTCTCTTCGATAAAATTGTCGCTTAAAATCTATTCGCATTCGCGCGCCTCCACGACTCTAGCTCTGAGATTCCTCTAAAATGCGTGTAGAGATCTACGATTACGGTGTTCGTGTTTCCTGCGCGTGTAAACCCCTGTACGTGTCTACGTGTGTATAATGTTCACATGTGTTTTTGTATTTGTGTGGTTTCACGTAGAACGCGAGTATTTTGGAAAAAACAGTTTTCTTCGATTTCTCTTCTCCCCTCCCTCGGATTTCGTGCTGATTTACACACGTGGTTCGATGTCTCGAAGAAGCCGTCGCGCAAGCAATTGAAACTCGATTATAATCTCAATCTCTCTCTTTCTCACGCTCACATTTCTCTCGCTCTCTGTTATCGCATTATTATTATTTTTTTTCTTTGTTTGTTTGTTTTATTTTTTTTTGGCCATGCAAAAATATGCCAACTTGTTAGCAGCGGGAGCGTCTCGTCGGCACGAACGTCTCCTTAACCCCCCACCCTCCCCGAAATCGTTTACCTATCGATTCAAATTTTTTTACATTCGATAATCGTCTACAGGCTTTCCCCCGTCAGCGTCCGCTGTTTGATAGCGCGCGCGCGACGCTAATGAGGGAGAACTATGATATATACAGGGTGAGACTCGCGACGCGACGACTCTGAACAACTCGCAAATTGTTTGCACGGGATCCAGTTTGCTTCCAGTTTTCCAGTTTGTTCGCTTTTGTTATCGAGCTGCGTTTGGTACAATTCTTTCTTTTTCATGGAACAGCTAATGTCCCTTCTCGAATCAGCCCGTTCTTGGTAGATGTTACGCATCGCTAGACAAATATAAAAATTATTTTATGGAAGGTACTGTCTTTGCTGAAACGTTAAGTGCTAAAATATTATACTGAGAGGCTTCTTTACATGCTATGTTTAAAAAAATTCAATGATCTCCGCGTCCTGATAAAAGAGCAAAGCAATATGGATTACAGTACTACCCTTGGACACCGTGCAAGTTCTGTCCGAAACGCTTTTTTATACAACAATTAATTTATTCGTTGTTCAAAGCCGTCGCTTGACCAGGCTCATCCTACATAGAGTGAATCTAGTAACTGGGCCGAGCTTATGTTTTTCATCGTAGCTAGAAAATAAGGAAAACCAGAATTTTTCCCTATCCGCGATGGCAACAGCATCACAGGTGGGACTCGGTCACCGGACCACAGTGATCGACCAGTATGGAAAATGGGACAAAAAAAATAATTTTAGAAGTTGACAATTGTAATGCAATTTGATATATTAATGTCTAATATGTACAGATGTAAGCTCTTCTCGGTGTAATCTCATTTATAACTACAAAATCTCAATGATTGAAAACGATTAAAATTTGAGGCATCGTGTTTGTGTTCCACCGAGCTGTTTAAAAAAAACTGGAAATGTGGCTTGAAAAAATAATAAGCTAATAAAAGCTGCAGATATATAAGAAGAAGCTTTATGCGTCCCACTTTTTCGAAAAATCGACCACTGTGGCGGACCCGCCCCGTATAAACATATGTATGCTTAATTACACTAGTATTTTTCCTCCTGTCTGTAGGTTCGTTTCTCGCGTGTGCTCCGACGATCCTCGGTGAAGCTCGCTGAGGATGATTTCTTCGCGAAGCGGATTTTTAGCGTATAATTTGCGGTGGCGCCGTGGCACGGGCGCGGGGCGGTGAAAGTTACAGACAATGCGCGTGGCTTTAATGGTGTAAACAACGCGCAGTTAGCGCCTCCTCGCGTTTAGACAGTTCGTTGAACGTCGAGAAAAAACAAACAAGACAAATAATCAAAAAACCCGAAGAGTCCGCCGGCGTGTGTGTACGGCTGTCCTTGAGCTCCACACGATCGACTACAAAACAATAGGTATACACGATCTAACCTAAACCGCGTAAGGAACGGTGGTCCCCATCGGTCACGAAACGAGCGTTGGGGACCGGTATCCCTGAACACACCGTTTGTCGTCATCGGGGCTCTTCGTGTGCCGAGCCCTCGTCAAATATACATATATATATATATATGTATCGGCAGCCATTCGTCTGCTCCTCCGCCAAGTTTTGCGGAGGAGGCGGTGCAACGGCTCTCAGAGTTTCTTTATTTCTCAGAGTCCCAGAATTCCGAAGGATCAGAGCAGGAGCCTCGAGACAACCGACCGGAGCCACAAGAACTTTCACAAGTACTCTCTGGGCCTGGGCGGAGGCCTCTTCCTGTCGCTCCTCTCCGCGGCGGTGGAGGTCGTTTGCTGATCCCTGTCGTCGGTGCACTCGAGCATCTGCGTGGTCTCCGTGGCCTCGGACGGGCTGATTGGTTGGCTGGCGAGCGGTGCGAGCGGCGCCGCACCCTTGTTCCTCGATTTGCTCCTGCGTTTCCTCAGGATCAACGGCCCTAGGGGCGCGGCGTCGTCCGACCGAGACGTCGAAGCCTGAGCGAGCCTCTCCAACAGCTCTTTGCTGACCTCCCTCGACGAACTCTTGTAGTCCGAGTCTTTCAGCCGGTCCGATAATTGCTGATGATGGTGATGGTGATGATGATGGTGTTCCTGCGACTTCGAGATACGCTCGGTCGTCGTACCCTGCTCCCTGTAACCTTCCCCAGCCATCGTCGACGTTGACGCGGTCGCTATAGACACCTTCTGCTCGCCGATACCGTTCCCGCCGGTCGTCTGGGTCGCCTGAGAACCTTGCTGGCAGCTCGACGAGCTCGGAGCAGCCTGACTGGACGGCTGGGCCCCACTCGACCCACCACCGCCCGGCGGGAAACCAGGCTTCTGTTGCTGCGGACTGACCGTCGGTAGCCGCGTCATCAACACCTGTGACAGAGTTTGCATTACGAATTATAAAATAAATCAGTACAATGTAATTGAGAGTTACGTTATACATAATTACAATTTATGAAGTAATTCTACAGAGCTCTGACCTGGAGCATGTCTTCGATCTTCGCCAGCCTCTGGTTCACCCGCTGTACCTCCAGCTTCAGGTCCACCTTGACCTCCAACACCGCCGCAAGGATCTCGCGGTCGTGGCTCGGGTGTGTGATCAGACCATCGTCGTAGCTCTCCAAACGACGTAGCTGAAGCTGCTTCGAGTCCGCGGGGCTCGGCTGCGCCGGTTGTTGCTGCTGCTGACTGCTCTCCTTGCCGCTCTCTCCGTCCCCGGACTCCTCTATCGTTCCTGCCAGCTTCCCGAATTTCGGAAAAATCTTGTTGCTGCCTCCGCTGGAGCTTGGACGCGCGTCCCGAGCGCTCAACGATCGCTTGAACGTGTCCGGGCCCGATCCTGCCTCGCTGCCCGAGTCCAGGCTCGCGCTTCCTGCGGTGCGAAAGCAAAATTGTTAGGGTAAAACTTTATCCGCGTTGCTCTTTTTAGAGCAAGTTTTGGTTTGTTTGGGTAGGTGAAGACGTGATTGAGCCTCTATTAGCCGAACCATATTTAACGTTTCATCTCTGGGTACTTTCTTAACCTTGGATAGACAAGAAAAGGCGTGGACTTTGCTCGCACATCAAGCGGCCGGGAGAAATGCGAAGAGCAGGGCCCCGGCCGCTCCACACACGAGACCTATTATGAATGAGAGTACCTATGCGGCTTCACTTTGCTCCCGAATGGGCCGGGAATGACTAGGAAGGATGTTTTTCCGAACGAGAGATTTCGCCAGTTACCTAACAATCGTCCCCACTTGCCGGTCCGCGGTTTAGCGGCAATGTTCTCGTCCGTGGTGGAGAGTTTCCTCGAGTGCGAGGACTCGCCGTCCTTCCCGTCCTTGCCGTCCTTTCCGTCGCCCTTCTCGACGTCGGCGGCGTGTCTCTCCCTGCGGAACCTGGATCGAAAAAAAGTAGAGAGCGAGAAACGCTCGTGTTTAGTAAGTCCGCGGCGAGAGACCAACCCGTTGCTGGGGCTATTTACAATTGTTACGGGGGTCAAAGAGGCCAGTAGTTCACTAGGCGATTCAATTAAGTAAAGGGTTGTAATAATAAAATACATGGTGTACAAAAGTCGGTGGAGAATGGGAGAAGAAGAAGAAGATCGGATCGTAATATAGAAATTACTCTGTTTCTTTTCTTTTGCTCCCCTCGGACGAGGGGCGGTGGTGGTGGGGGGTGGAGGGTGCGGGCGGGAGAGGTGTGTTTCACATTGTCTCTCTCTCTTTGGTCATCCGTGAAACTTTCGTTCCCCACCGTTCGTTCTCTCGCTTCGCATATCAGATAGCGCGAGAGAGAGATAGAGAGGCGTATACATATGTATCTCGTTCTCATCAACGATTATCATATATTTTTTTTTGCGTTTCAGTCGGACGGGGTGAAGAAGAGATATATGGTTGTTTTTTTTGTTCACTTGGTGGCAGAAAAAGATTATATATATTTATATATATGAGTCAAGTTCGTTTCTACTGAGGCTAGAAAAAGGGAGACAGCTCCAGCGGTGTGTTCACGAGCAACCTACTTTGGTGTGCCTACGGGATTCGAAAGACGGTAGTCGCAGTGGTGATAAAAAATGCCGATAAAACATACGGGATGGACGATCGCAACCGTCGATCAACGGTCGATCGTGACTGGTGAACGTTATATTTGCTGTCGATAGTCCGCCCAGCTCCCGACGAAAAGTCGAGGCACGTTGTCAACGGGCGACAACGATTTGCACGCTGAATCGCGACCGACTTGCGAACTCGAGTGCCTCGGACAGCGCTGTAATTAGACTGCCGGCTCTCTCGAACTTTGAATTATTGGCTGCTCCGCGGCCACTCGAACGGAATAACAAATCAGAGCGGACGGATAAATATTAGGTTGCCCGATTATCTCGACCCACTGTCCGCTGAATTAAACCTCCGCAATATCCGCCGGGCTGCGGCTCCCCTCGATCTCCTTTGCTTTCTGACCGGCACTTTTGCTTCATCCGACTGAAAGTATTCGATCACAGATGTCTAGCGTCAATTGTTATAATTGGAGGACCCTTACGTACGGACTGCGGATCTTCATGCAAAATAAAAATTGTCCAAGTCGATTGTAAGACACTGAAGTTAAATGTATATATTCTTTTTAAATCATCTTAAAAGGTCGGAAATAATATAAAAATAGATTAGATATTTCTAATGTCCTTTCAATTTTGTATTTGGCCTATTCTTACCAGAAATGCATAAAATCCGCAGTCTAATAATCAGGCTTAATACAATTGAACAACAAAAATTGAGAGGACTGTCATTTTCAATCCCGTTTTCTTTGAGCGTTTAGGGTGAGAAGCTCGAGGATCAGCGACCGGATATTGCAGAAACAGCGTTGGACAGTTTTCACCCCTAGGATCTGTATCGATTTTTCCGCGAATCATAAATTGTTTTTATCGAGCAGAGTCACGATTCAGGTTGATCGACGCGCGCGACGTCCGATGATATGTTGGTGAGTGTGCGGCGAGCTGCTCGAAGAACATCCGGATAGCCGTTAGCTGATCGGCTGTCGGCGATAGAACCGGGTCATCTTCGCGAGGATCCTCGACCACCTCTTTATCGATTACTCTAGGTACTCTAAGTATCTATCATGCATATAACCATGCCGCGATCGAGGTACAACTATAATAACAATAATAATAATCTTTCCTGGAACGGTTCTGCGACTGTTTTCGACCCTGGCGGCGGTCTGGCAGTCTTTCAAGCAGCTACACTCGCCACCGGTATATATGTATACATATGAATATGTATATATATATAATATGTACGTCTCTTTGTGTGTCAGTGTGTCCGTGTATGTATATAGAAATACATATATATATAAGTACAGGTGACAGATAGGGAGAGAGAGAACAGAGATATAGTTAGACAGACAGATAATAGTTAGATATAGATAGTACAGAGGTATAGAAGAAAGTAGAGAGTAGAAGAGAAGAGAAAAGAGAGAGAAGAGAAGAGAAACTTGAATCCTAGAGTGTGTACGTCGCATGCATTCGGCGTTGCATAAAATCGTAAAAGGATCGGATGCTCGAGGCGCAGCGAGGACTTCGCCACTTCTTTCGCTCCGCGGGGCTGCGAATTTCGAATGAAATTTCGTTTCGCGTCGCGCGACCACCGTCTCCACTTTAACCAGTTGCCCTGCGATCTGTTATCTCCGACAAGATCCAATTCTCCAGACGCGGAACACTGTCCCCCGCGAAATTTTATTCTTCCCGTCGCGAATTCTATTCCGTTCTTTTGAAATTTTCTGACGCGCGTTCTCTTCCCTGGGACCGTTGCGTTTTATCGCTTTCCTCTCGGAGCCTGATCAGGAATGTCATAAATGCAGAAAGTCCAATGCAGTCTAGTTATTCATATCTAGACTTTCGTTACTAATTTCCATTAAAGCTAAATAAAATTCTATATTTTGTACATAGACGCACAATAACACTGTAAACTTTCTTCTAAGAAATTATGAAAAATTATGAAGAGTTTCTGATCACTGTAACCATAAAATATAAATATTAGTGCAACGGGTTAATAGAGTGTTGGAATTATGAAACTATTGCTGAAACAAACGGTCACGAAAGTGTTGAATAGAACATCGATAAAGCTGCATTGCTGTACTTCGTCGGACGAGCTTGATTCAATTTCGATCTGGAGAGTCTCGTAAGGCAAGGGGTTAACGGTCGGCCATTTTGATTTCAGGATTAAGAACGTCGGGCGAAAGAGTTACGGAGCCCTTGGGTCCGCACTATACAATCCTGGTTTCCGCTAAAAATTATATATATATACATGTATGCACAATATATATATATGTATATATATATATATTATATATTATATATACGGTGGGAGAAAGATGCGCATAACCCTCTAAAGCCGTATATCTTACAGCACTCTAGCATTCGTCAGAACTGCAGTGATCGCCAGAAAATGGCAAACATTGTATTGTATATATATATATGGCATCGGGTGGTGGTAGTGTGTATACAACGCATCCCGAGGAATGCGACACCTGGCCGAATCGAGTTGCCCGAGTCACACCTGAGAGAATAAGGAGCCACATGGGGATGAGAGCAGTTTTACGTGTTCGATGCCTGGACCTACTGCAGAGCATCTACGAGAACAAAACGGAAGCTCTACCTCTGGCCTCTAGCTGTCGGCGCCGCGGCGTTTTTCGCGAGACTTAAGGGGCCAATACACTGGCAAATAATATGCGACATTCATGCAAGAGCGACTCTCGCGACACGTGTAAAATTCTTCAGAAAATCGAACATCCCTGCTGTGAGATAGCGGCCAGCAAGTTGAACTCGTGACAGTTATTCTCAGAGAGCGGAACAGGGTGACCCAAAAATGTATTTCAGATCATTCGAAATAACGTGTTTTCCTTTGCGAAAATCTTCTCCGTGGATCTGTTAACAATAAATAACCTCAGGAATCACCTCTTTCAAGGAAGTACATTTTTGGACCACCCTGTATTTATAATATTTGCAAACAACGTAGCTCCTGCAAGTTGCTCTCGCCATTTCGCAAGTTACTTGTCAGCGTATTCACGCCCTTAGAACCTTTTCGCGAAGGAAACACACGAATCGCGGATTCCCGTATCGTGAGATACACGTTCATACGTATGAGATTCGTGTGGAAAGGCTCGAACGGAAGACGAGCCGATATGTCGCATACTTACATAAGGAAACAGTCCCCGGTGAGAACGAGATCATCGTAGCTTTGACAAAATCATTGTTGACAAATGGCCTGGACCTTGTGTTAACACTTTATTTACCGGAAACCTGTCAACGCTTCGCGGACCTTTAAAATACTGAATACAATGAACGATATCTTTTTTAAAATGATAATCTCAAAAGAAAAAATTTTCTATGTCTGTTATAAAATTTATTAAGACCATAATACTTTTAGGAGCTATTAATTATTTGCCGGTAGATAATGTATTAACAGTTAATATTTTCCACAATGTTCAATAACATCGTAGACTTCATATTATTCAGAGTATATTTTTATTTATCGTCTTCGATATGAATTAATTTATAATAAAGAAATAGAAATTGATAGCAATTTTGTTTGTCTGTCTACAAAAACATGCACAAAAGTTTTCCAAGACAAATCCAAAATATGTTGAGATAAAGATCAGAAAAGTTTCTTTTAAGCGTATAAAAACGGTGCTTGTTTCCAAAAACGTTTCAATCGGAATTGTAGAAATGTTTCAAAGACGAATCGTATCGAGGTATCAAGACAGAAAGGTATTAGTGCCAGTATGCAAATGTAAATTCACAGTCTAATTACAAGATAAGCGGAGGTTTACCTCGTAAGTTTGAGGTAGAGCGTACATCACCGGCCAGAGTTAGCGATCGTTGCGCAAATTTATAAGAACGAGCAACTACAAACAATTACGTTAGCTTGTTAAACTTTCCACCTGCCGTTTCAACCCTTGAGCGTGCTATTAAGGCTGCTGGAGCCGTGTGCACAAGTTTAAATTAACTATTCTTAACCTTCCGCGGAGGTGGATTTCGTAACATATTAAAAAATATTTTCCTGGAAGTACCAAATCGGATGCAAGTTTAAATAAACTATTTTTAATTTTCTGCGGGGCAGAATATTCGTAAGTATTGAACATTTTCTTGGAAGAATTAAATTCAGAAAAATGCGGCCAAAAATGAAAATTTATCAACTCAATAATTTGCTCGAAATTGATAAAAATGAAGCTTCTTGTTGCGGTGTCCTCAATTGTGCATTGTAGTCAAAAATAATTTAATAAAAAGGAAGCAACGTGATCCTTAAGAAACTTTCGTGGGTCCCATTATTCACATTTGATCAAAGACAGAAGATCCAGATAATTAAACGGTCATATGTTAAGCAAATATTTTCTGGCAGAGATACGGATGCGAATTAAAAGTTAGTCGGTGGCGTACGCTCAGGGACGTGAAAGAGAAAAAGAAAAGTGTTGTTCTATAATAATTTAATAAAAAGGAAGCAACGTGATCCTTAAGAAACTTTCGTAGATCCCATTATTTCATATTTGATCAAAGACAAAAGATGCAGATAATTGAACGGTTATATGTTGATCGAATATTTTCTGGCAGGGATACGGACGCGAATTAAAAGTTAGCCAGTGGCGTACGCTCAGGGACGTGAAAGAGAAAAAGAAAAGTGTTGTTCTATAATAATTTAATAAAAAGGAAGCAACGTGATCCTTAAGAAACTTTCGTGGATCCCAGTATTTCATATTTGATCAAAGACAGAAGATAATTAAACGGTCATATGTTGATCGAATATTTTCTGGCAGGGATACAGACGCGAATTAAAAGTTAGCCGGTGGCGTGAAAGAGAAAAAGAAAAGTGTTGTTCTATCGGGGACGTGTTTCCGTGCGAGCGGAGGCTGTCGACTCGCCGGCGTTTCGAGGATCGAACGATAAGACAGAGCCTGTTTCTCGTCCGGATTAACGAGATTCGTCGTGTTTTCTGCGGGTGTCTATGCATACTGAAAACGTCTACTGCAAACGTGCGCTTATCTACTGAAGAGAGTCCTCGAGCCTCGATTCGGCCAGGCGTGGTGTTTCGTGGACGTGCTGTGAAAATAGAATAAACATATATGTATACATACATACGTATACCATACTACGCGCGTATACGTATACATATATATACATATATAAATATATAGAATGGATTCGATTGTCTCTTTCAAGCGTGTGTACAGCGATTGCACATCCGTGATACCCTTCACTCCGGAAACGTGAACGAGCGTCTCCGAGCGCGGACGGGACCGTGCGCGCGCTTATATCGAGAGAGCACAGTTTTCTCCGTTCTCCGACAAAAAAATCAAACGTCTTTTTTTTTCTCTTGATCATGTCGTCGCTCGTAATACCGCGGGGTCCCGTGTCCGCCAAAAATCAGGATTACCTGTCCGGATATAATGATATTCTCTCTCTCTCCGGACGGTCAAAAAGAGAAATAAAAATTGATGCGAATCGGACGTGTACGAGTCTCGCACGTGTGGTCACGTGTACGGTATTATCCGTGTGAGTGTAGTGATGCACGTGTCTGGGGCTGTTAGGCGAAACGTCGCGTGTCACGCGATCCCACAAATATTCAGATTTATGGCGATTTGAAATGTTCTTGTTAGTGGCAACGTTTCTCTGTCGTCTTGTTAGGGTCTGCATGTATTAAGCTATGTCTTCGTGCTTCTTGTTCCCTTCTCTTGTTACCGAATAAAAAGTTGCTCGATGTTGTTTCAGTGTGGACACGGCTTTAGGTGTACAATTTCTATTGATAAAGAAAATTGTATTATGATCACTCGATCGCATCAAAATAATTTTCCCAAGAGAAATTGTAAAAATGAATAAATTTGTATTGTATTAAAGAATGGATCTCGATGGACGTCTTACAATTAGTAAAACTTTAAAGTTGTCGTATAATAGAATTGCCTTGAAAGAGTTTATTATGTCGCTTATTAAGTCATTTTGTAGCGATTTAGGAACATAAAAAAGAATATACGAAGCGCCGATCCTGATTCATTGTTGGAATTATCGGAGATTCAAGATGGCGCTAAGGGGAATTGGAGAGAAACGATTATTTCTCCTTCTTCTACTTCCTTTGTATGTTTTGTGTGTTTTATATATGTATACATATATTCAAAAGTTAGTTCCAGTAAGATAAACATACAGAATGTAATGCTGGCCGTTTTATTCGTTGCTACGAGAAGTTATAGCATAAGCAGACTAATTAATAGACTACGGAATATAAATAGAAAATAGAAGGAAATCAGAGGGGAGACATCCGAATAGTGGTCGTTCTCCCAAAATTTTGCGGACCGACATTCTTGCCTAGCTCCTACGAATGAAATATTAGACTTTGGTTATAAACCGTATTATTTTTTGAAACCTACGAAAAATTCGAAAAAATGACACGCGTCGTCCTTGCCCACAGCCGCAGACGCGCACACACGTACGTATACATATATACATATATATAAATATTTATATCATCTCGATCGCATGTACATACATATTTATATATATTTATATATATACACATCATAGCGGTAGAAAAGTCACAGTTGAGAGTGTACAGTAATAATAATAATAATAATAATAATAATAATAATATACAATAATAATAACGATGATAAATATAATCATAATGAGAAGAATAATAAAAATCGAATCAATCAAACGGTATAATTCAATCAAGTCGGTAAACTCGAGAATGTGTTCTCATTTTTTCCTGTTTATTTCTTTGGTCATTAATATCTGTCTTTCTTTTCCAGTATTATATCGATCGACGGTGTCGACGCAAAAGTTTCTTAATTAGAGATTGGTACGTAAGAAGTAGCAAAGATGGCAATAAAAAAGAATGAAGAAGAGAAATAAATACGTAAGAAATGAAATTGCCTAAAACTGGGCCAGGGCGGCAGGACGTTCACGGTGAGCTCCTCGTCGGAATCCTGCTGGGACCGTCCGTTTGCGGCCCTGGTCACGCCAATCTGGGCTTCCCCGTCGGTCTTGAACCTTTTCGGACAACAGGCCAGCCAAGCAACGATCAACAATCAACAACAATTTACCACAGAGAGATACGGATTGGAATAGTAGTAGTAGTAGAGTAGTAGAGTAGTAGTAGTAGTAATAGTAATAGTAGTAGTTGTTGTAGTAATAGTAATAGTAGTAGCTGTTGTAGTAGTAGTAATAGTAAGTAGTAGTAGTAGTAGTAAGTAGTAGTAGTAGTAAGTAGTAGTAATAGTAAGTAGTAGTAGTAGTAATAGTAAGTAGTAGTAGTGATAGTAGTAGTATTAGTAGTAGTAATAGTAGAGTAGAGTAGTAGTAATAGTAGTAGTAGCAGAGTAGCAGTTTTTAGTAGCGGTAATGAGACGTGGATCGCCCGCTGACGACACACCTCTGCTATCAATTTTAATCCGCGTCTTTTTATTACTTTTGATTACTTCCGATTACTTCCCTTTCCTTCACGCACACAATCTCTCGCTCGCTCTCATCTACGCAGACGCACGCACGCAAGCCACACGCTCTCTCTCTTTCTTGCACAAAGCTCTTTCTTCCTTCCGTTAAATTCGTTAACGAATTCCTTTTTATTCTCGTCGTTCGTTCGTTCGTAATCTCATATACAATGCGTATATAGAAAATACCGTTCGGTTCAGTCCGCCTATAGCCGCCGAACAATCGATGCGAGCGCATGCGCGTTCCCCACTGTTTCGACACATTTCGAGGACCTGATGTCCCGCCTGAGAGGACATAAGTCTCGATTACCAGGATCTGTGTCTCCTGTCTCGTCAAACACGAAGCTCTTTCCGCTTCGAGCGGCAGCATCGATCGAACAACGGCGAGAGAACGCACGCGCCTTTCAAAACGGATTTTCGTCGAAGACGCCCGCCGCGATTCGCTCGAGAGCTCATTCCCGTCTATTTTCTTTTTTCGCCTTTCTCCGTTCGAAAAGGATCTACAGCGATATCCGGATACCAGCCGCTCAATGCAAAACCGGTGTAAAGGCCGCTGCGCATGCTCCATCCTCTGTCGTCCCTTTCACTTGTGCAGTCGTAAGACTGCGGGTCTTTATGCGAATTAAAAAGTTTCGAAGTCAATTCTAGAGAACAGAAGACAAGTCATTTTAATACGTTGAAAATAATAACACTCTTAGATTGATTGAATGTCTTCACACATTTGTGACTGATCTATTCATTTCGAAATAAAAATATTATATTTCACCTGCTCGTTATTATTATGAAACGAATAAAATCTGCAATATATATTTATATATATATTGTTTTAAATTGTTAGAAGAAATACATCTTCATTTATTATGCGTACAAATTAATTCGTTTATATTCGTGTGAATCTATTAATTGTTTACTAACAAATGAAATACTTCTCTAATCAATATTCGAACGATTTGGATCTTCTTTGCAGGAGCAAAGAATTTATTTGTACACCTGACAACTCCTGTTTCCTACAATTGACTTGGACAATGTTTATCTGCATCGTGCGCGGAATCGAAATAGCACAGTCGGAGCATTTGCTTTATGAGAGCAATTTAGGGATCGAATTGATCTGGTCCCGTTACTGGAATTGTATTCGTAGATTGTCGATCGTTTCGCCGAGGTTGTGCGAGCTTAAAGTATCGGTCTGATGGCAGTGAACAAGTAGTTTTCTGCGAAGAGAAATGCGTTTGATGAAGCTGGGAGGACGAGGGACCGTCGAGCGAAGCAGCGGGCGTCGTTCCGCACGGAATGGATTCGCGATCGGTATCCATTCGAGCTCAATGGCAACAAATCTGTCCCTACCTCGAGAAAATTTTGCGCACCAGGTGATCCTGCGCTTGATCCAACTGCGGCTCGTTTTTTCTCCTCTCGGCCAGCTCCTTCTCGCGTCGGACGTCGGCCACCTTCCGGAATATCAGCTGCACAGAAAACGAATTCTTCTAATACTAATAGGTAATAATCTAATAGGTCAAATATAGCTAATAATTAGACTGCGGGTTTTGTGCATTCCAATCATTTCAAAACACCGTCGAAATAATTTGGACCCGTTAAAACGAGTAAGAAAAGAAATAAATATAGCTTCTGCACATAGTAATGAATATTTATTTTGCATAAAGATCCGCAGTCTAGTGATGATCTTAGATGCACAGTGCATATATTCTTAATTTTATCTATAATATTAGAAATGTAAGACTGTTCTTGAAGTGAACGCCAGTTTCCCCCCTTAGCGTCACGCGACGCTATAGAGTGAATATGCCTTACTATACAGGATGCCTAGAAGGAGGGAGATAATTGTAATTTGAAAAGCATTTTAAACGGAGGATAAAAAGAAATTGATCACGTTCGAAATTCAACTATTGGGTTGGGACGAAAGTTCGTAGTTTGTAAATTAAAATTGAAAGCTTTTTCATAGATTTATTCATAGATTTATTCAATAACACATTTTCTATTCTGTTCTATTAGTTTTTGTCATTTTCGAGGTAACTTCTTGTGTTATTCAATAAACATATGAATACCTTAATTTGATCTTCGATTCTTAATTTGAAAACGCTACGAACTTTCGTTCCAACCCAATATAATTACAACTATATTCAATTACTATAAACGGGATTGTACTGTGAAGATTGAACTGTAAAACGAAGCTGATAGTTGTATCGAATTGAAATTCCAAACAAGAAAATAAAATGATCCTTCAGAAACGAAATCGAGCACGAATGACGTTTCAATTCGTCTTCTGCGGGTTAACTCGATTCGATTTATTCATGCACAAGTGATCCCTTTGTTGCATAATGGATGGTGCAGCGGTATGAATACGTTCGCATGATGATAGTCGAATAGCAAATCGAAATAAATATTTGAGATATTATTTTTTGTAGCGTACGAGAGGGATGTAACCTATATTTCGAATATTTCGTTTTATTGGTCTACAGTTTGGTCATTTATAATTAATTGTTATAATGCAATGCACTCGGTCCGATAATTCGGCTAAATAAACAAATATTTAGCGGGCTCGCAATTGTATTGGAAGACCGGTGATTATTTATGGTTCCCAGAATAATTATTTCTGCTCCCGGGAATCTCCATTGCTATTATTAATGTTCTGCAACGCGGCGGACCCTTTATCGGTTTTCCGCCCCTTACTATGTAGGTGACGATTATTCGGTTAATTATTCAGTATTAATAATTATCATGGTCCATCAACGACACGGACCGCATTGCTCCGTTCAAAATTAGATTTGTAATAACACGTGCCAATTCGCACATTGAATTCGATCTATTGGAGCAACAAATTCGACGCCTAATCAAATAATCAGCCATCCAAATCAACAATTATCTTCATTAGCTCATTTGTCAAATTTGACAAATTTTCTTACGAAATTTGGAAAGAATTCACAAACATTTGAACTGCGATAAAACTACTGTGAATACTTGTAATACTATCCATCGAAATAGAATGTTTAATATCGATGAACAATTTATACCTTCTGTTTATACTTTGCTAAATTTTATTGACAGTATACATTTTTATTTATCCGTTCCCATCGAAGCTTATCGTGCGAGGACGCTTTTCAAAAAAAGTCTACGTTTTAGATAGCAGCTATTAAAAAGTTTCGCAACTCTTTCGATCCCTGAAAATAAAATGCTGCGATACTAATATAGAATTGAATAATTTAATATTTGTGATACCTACTTTTTAAATACTTTCTACGATCCTTTATACTACGTTCATTAGTCCCCGTTTACATTCACCGATTACACAAAAATGGCACTTATACTGGCCACAACCTCTACTTCTATTTACGTAAACGTAAACCCCATTTTGAAAAATTCAAAAGGCCCGCGCGAAACTCTTTCACATAATTTCCGAATATTCTAGGACAATGATTGGCGTGGAAACTTACAATCTCGATGCTTGAAAAATTGATTAATGGTAAACGCTTCGTTCTTCAACAATTCCTAATGTCATTGCCAATTTGACAATTCGTTCTTCATCAATTCCAAATGTCATTGCCAATTTGACATAGGTAGGGTTAAACAGTGGTTCAGCGGTAGAATGAGTTAATTGTTGACACGAGTTGATTCTTGGATGAGTTAGTCTTGGAGCGTGCAACAGTCGTCGGGATTCGATCGAATTCGTTCGGACAGGTTCGACACCGGAAAAACAGGTTCTTGTGTTGTTTTTCCGGATGAAAAATCGCGAACGAAAGGGACGCGAGGCGGTTCGTACGCCCACATTCGGCCACCGCGCACGCGCGGTGACGGGAGTCGATAGGCGCATAAGTAGCAGACTGCCCGTACTCGGCTAACCTCAAAATATTTTATTTATCGCGTCGGAACGGGTAAGGTCGCGGACCGTTCCGTCGACGAGTTCCGTCTCGGAACTTCGTCTCGGATGAATCGAACCTGATTCGGGCGAAAAGTGCGCAGCCTCGCGCGTACTTTCTCCGTCGTCACTTCCCACCGAACTGAATTCACACGGTGAAAAACGACGAAGAGGTGTGTGCAGATCTCTGTGCTCTCGGCATTTCTCCGTCTCGACAGGACGTCTTATCTCGCTCTTTCAACGAGGAAACAAACTGTTATTTCTTCGGTCTCCTGTCACGTACACGATCGACGACACGTCGACGAGTTACGAATGCCAACGAAGAGAAAGTGACACGTCGGTGTCGAGTAGAATAGGCTGTCGCTGCTCAGACAAAGCTGTCATCGGTACCAAATTCAGTGGAAATAGGTATCAATCATATTTTATCGAGTTAACACTACTGTTGTACAGTTTAATACATTCGCACCAATTTCTGACACAGCTGCTGGTCGAGATCGCGGCATTTTGCAATGTTATGTTGTGTTACAAAATACTACTGTCATTTTTTAACCAGTTAATATTATCATATTAAGGAACATTGTTTTTTAATTCAGCAATCTAATGGTGCCAATGACCACTTAATATGTCTTGTTATTGAAATATCTATTTTAGCACAAGAGAATAACTTTTTTGTTCATTCAAACACAGAAGAATCTGGAAATTCATGTATGCGTCACCCGGTGAGAATGTGTTAATAACCTTGGTTAGTAAGAAATGTACACAGACGTTGTGCACAGCTCATGCTTGCACGCAACGGTCAAAAACAAACTTGTCAGTACTGATCTACGCTACGCAGAAGTACAACCATATATAAAATAATAGAAAAGTATAGGAAATGCAAGAAATTTCTTATCTGTTTATCATTTCATTGTGTTTGACTGTGATAATAAGTTGCCATGCAGTAGCTGAGAGAAGTAGAATGTACCTAAAAGCACGGTACAAAAAATTTACAGAGTATATGTAGTATGTACTAGCACGTGGCTTACGAGATATGCCCTTCGACACCATTTAAATTCATGTCTGGCACAGTATACCATTTAGTAGATATTCGAGGTGATCAAAATAGCCAAGACACCCTGTATAATAAATAGAACAACAGTAATGTTAGTTCGATGAAGCTTGATCGATGTCTACGATGACTCGCATAGATTCCAACTGTTTGCAATTTGCGGGTCTTTGTATTTCCACTACCTCTTTTGCTTGATTTTCTCTCTAATTGTCTCTTCCACATCTCTATCCGATCAAAGAACAGCTTCCCAATCTTATCTGAAGATTTAACCAACACAAACTGTTCCAGATGGGTCACGCATGGAGCCGCACAGCCTCCTCCGCGAATATCCTATCCGCGGACGAGCTAACGTTGGTGGAGAACCTATTCAAGTCGATGTTCCGCAGCTCGGGCTCCATAAAGCGCGAGGACATATTCAAGCACTGGTCTATCCACCTGGACGACACGTTGTTGCAGTTCGTGGTACGGTTCCTCTGCCACGAGCCAGGGAAGAAGGTCTCTGCCATCAATGGAGAGAACTTCGGCCGTTTGTACGTGTATGCGGTTCGAGGCAGCCCAGAGGAGAGGACGAGCTTGGTGTTCAACGGGTTCTCCGAGGAGGAGCAGAAGCAAGAGATACCGATCGAGATTTTTCTACAATATGTTCAAGCGACCATCAACTCCTATTTGAGGCTCCAGAAGAACTCTGGTAACGCGCATTACATGACCTGGAGCAGCATTGGCTGTACCGTGAACACCAGGAGGATAGGGATGCGCTCGAGAACTCTGTGCGAAGATATCGTTAAACACGGGGACATGTTGACCATCGACCAGATCGAGAACTGGTTCGTCACTGCTGCGACCTTCAAGACTATCCAATCGCATGTCTTCCAGTGCCTTTTCCTAGTTTCCCAGAAGAAGGGGGACAAGAGCACAAGCGGCAGAATAAACGACTTGAACTTGCTGCCGGTCTGCAAGGGTCTGGAGAACATACCACACTTCCCCAGCATTCTAGGATTAGGCGACGTTCTATTTCTGAACCTGAGCTTGCCGCACGAGCTTCGCAACGAGTGGAGATTCCTGTTCTCCAGCCAAGTGCACGGGGAATCGTTCTCGACCATGCTCGGCAGAATCACCATGCAAGGCTCCACGATCATCATCCTCCAGGACACCGATAATCATGTGTTTGGCGGATTCGCCTCGGACAGCTGGGCCCTAGGGCCCAATTTCATAGGGAATCATTCGTCGTTTCTGTTCAAACTCGAGCCGGATATACTGACGTTCTCGTCCACCGGTTACAACAAGCACTATCAGTATCTGAATCTTTATCAACAGACTATGCCTAACGGTTTGCTCATGGGTGGGCAGCTGAACTATCCTGGACTCTGGCTGGAGAGCGAGTACGGGACAGGAAAGTCCAGCTTGACCTGCACCACCTTCCAGAACTACGTGCAGCTCAGCGGCAAGGAGAACTTCAAGATCAAACACTGCGAGGTGTGGGGCGTGGGCCCGTTACCAGAAGCGGAGGAAAACGTGCGAGACTCTAAATCGGTACTGGACCAGGACAACACCTCGAAAGCGATACTGGAAATGTCCGGCCGTAAAATGTACAGCGAGGGACAGAGAGAAAAGAAAGAGTGATGCACCGGTGCCATTCGCGTGTTGCGAGCAGGGATCGAAATAGACCGTTGTCTTTCTTTTTTAACCCCTTGCTCTATCAAGCGAGCAAGATCAGAATGTTTTATTAGTCTCTTTCACGGCGGTACATTTTCTTTTTCTTGTAGAAAACGTTGTAATGTAAATGTTGTAATTATTTCGTAGCGTCGAAAGAAATCATAGTGCAAGGGATTCGAAAGTTCTGTTCGGATTTATTTGCTTCTGTAGTCTGTTTTGTAGGAACTTGTTTGAAAAATGTTCTCATAGAATTCGGGGAACATTGATGTGATTTATCGGCGTAAATATTGCAAATAAATAATGTAGAGTGTCGACTTAACTGTAATAACTAGACTGCGGATTTTAACAACAATCGATGATTGCATAAAAATCAGCGGTGTAGCGATAACTGTTTAATACCCTTGTAGTAATATTCGTTTAACAATAGTCATCTGTTGGAATGTTTTAATTTTGATTTCTGTATTTCTCGAGATGTGAGAACATTTTTTAAAGTAGTTTCACTGTCTGTAAATGGTCCCTGATCTAATGTTCAATGAAATGTTCTAACAACTTTTTCGATCCCTGGTTACGAGTATAGACGAATCTGTATCAGGCTAGTTAAAATGTAAACAGCTTCTTAGAACAGAGAGATCATTGTAAAACCGTATCTGTACAATCTCACGACGAGCGAGGAAATAAACGCCGGGTTTCGCGGTCGTACCAATCGTTTAAGGGGTCAACAAGCGTTCGTTTCCATTCACTGTACCGTTCGTTCAAGAAATTCTCGTGTCTCTGTAACGGCCTGATATACGTGTGTACAGGGTGAAGCATTAAAAACAGGTCACCAGGACATCTCTTTTCGCTGTCGATAGGAAAAAATATATGTAGAGAATATATAAAGGTTAACTCTGTCTACGAAGGTCAGTCAAGGTCGTTCAATTGCTTCCATTGTAGTCGACCTTGAAATACCTTCAGGTTGTCGTAATCGCTATGCTCTAACAGAATATGAAGACTGCCACGAGAATTTCATACATTTCACATAAGTTTCAACTATTTCATTTATAGAGATGGTGTCATTTATAGCAATTGTTAGTTAATCGATATAGAAGTTCTCGCCTTACCCATCCCGTTAATAAATTGATATTCGGTGATATTAATTTTATGACTAGAGATCTTTATGTAAAATAAAAATTTGTTTCATCAATTTTAAGGCACGGGAGTCAAATAGAAACTTCTTTTTTTCTTTAAAAATGGTATGCAGTTGAAAATAATGTATCGGTTGTTTCAAGTTTCGTCTATCCACAAATGTATAAAATCCGCAGTCGATGACAATCGTTTTTAAGTAATTTCATAGCGCCGGTCACCGATGACCCCATGGCGTTTAAACAACGTGGTTGACTTCAGTATGTCCTCTGTGACTTCACTTGTAAACAATCGGATATACCATTACAGTGAACCCTCCATAACGCGGAGCAAAAGTTGCGATTTGATTTGTACTAATTCTGAGTTTTTTATAACACGATACGAATTAATTGCGTTATAGGAGGGTCTACTGTGATAAAGCTCCTTGGAGATCGAGCAGCTTTCGCGGGTATTTGTTTCCGTCATTGGTAGCAAACGAGGCGAGTTGTATGTGATCCACCCTGTATATAGATTTCTCTCGCGCTAAAATCACTTGCGATCGTCGTTCGGCGCGATTTACTTAACTCAACGAACCACACCGTGTCGCGATCATCGAGAGGGAAGCAAGCTAAACGAGTCGCCGTGTCTTTCGAATGCCTATTCTCTAGTGCCTGGGTGGAGTCGTGACTGTCGTGTGTCGTTTAGAAATCGGAACGCGCCGATAACGCTGATAGCCGCCCGTTATCGGTGAACATCGTGCGATAAACGTCGGTTAATAATACTATTGTTACATAAGGCTGTGTGTGTGCGTGTGCGTGTTATTCCTATCGCGATTCAACAGAAACCAAAGAGAAACAAACACCGCACTCTGTTGTTCCAGACTTTTTGGGGGGTCAATAAACTGTGCTGAAACATCTGCGAACATTCGATCGTTTATTCTGAACCAAACTCAGCCATCCACCACGATGGGAAATATAGTCTTCGTTTTATTTGGAAAAACCTAGTTGACCTTCAAATGTCCTTTACTCATCTTCCTCCGAATATCTGCCTTGTTCATTGTTGCACGAAAAAACTTCTCAAGTCAAAGTTGCACCGTTTCAAAGGGCACATGTACTAGCGGATAAAATTTTTCAAGGGAATCTTGCGTTTTTCTTTCGATGTCCTTGTGCAGCATGGAGAAAACGAATTTGACGACTTCCATAAGCATACTTGTGTCTGAAAGATAGGGTACTTTCAGACACAAATATTTCGATACTAGATTATCAGAATGGTATGGTTATGGAGGTTGGTGAATTGGTTTTTTCATGCCCTACGAGGACATCGAAAGAAACACACAAGGTTCCCTGTGAAGAAACACGCGTGACTTTAAAATCTTACAAATAGAGGACCTTGAAGAATAACTTTCGTTATCCATTGCACGTGTCCTTTAAAATAGTACATAGTTTTCTGTGTTGTGGGAGGATGCATTGCGCTATAAGAAGGGTGTAGGGCAGGCATGCACAACTCGTAGCTCCAAGAGCGGTTCGTGAGCAACTCCTGTTGCAGTTCTCCCCACCCCACGTGTGCCAACCAGCTCGCGACCGGCCCAATCGAGAGCTCGCGCTCCCGAATCGTCCAGTTGTGCATGCCTGGTGTAGGGGAATGGAGACTCACCCGATGACTCAGGTTGTACGTGAGGATGAGGTTCCTGGCGAAGGAGTTGGCGAACGCTTGGTAAAAATCCAGGACCTCCAGCAGCCGGTCCCTCTTGATCGTGTGGAGATCGCAGTAGGTGAGGGCGCGCACGTTCGCCGCGCTCTGTCCGACGGACTGGTTCGTCCAGAAACTGTCCCCGAACACATCCCCCTTGCCGAGGATCGCGACCACCTCCTCGTCCTGGATCACCTCCAGGCTCCCGGTGATGATGAAGCACAGAGAGTCGATCGACTCGCCGGTGTGGTACAGCAGATCACCGGGAGCGCTGTGCGACATCGTGAAGTGCATCGCCAGCGCGCGCAAACAACCATCCGAGGCCAGCCTGTGCAACAAGAAATACGCGACTCGCATAAGAGACTTCCATCAATTAACACTGTGTAAAAGAAAAAGTCTGAAATCCGTCTTTGCGACAGGCCCGGTAGTTTGTCAAGTAACAGAAATTTGTTTAGTTAAGCATAAAGTTCTTTTAGATAGAAAAAAATAAGTGTAGCATATTTTTGGCTAAACTATAAATGTGCAGAGTCTCATCCAAATCGGTGATTGACAACTGGGTGAGATGTTCATTGTCACATTGTCTCTCACCTGAACGCTGGATGTTCGTTGAAGACTTTTCGATTCAGATGAACACAGATGTCGGCCTTCATGTCCTTGGGGCAGTAGTTGAGCACTTTGTCGGTGTCTAGGCCCTTGGTCATCGCCCAGGTGCTCACGACGTAGTCCATGACACGTTCGCTGAGCGCCTTCGGCACCTCGTGCAGCTTCATGAACTCCCGCACGTTGTTCAGCATGTCGTGATACTTCGCGGTCGCGGAGGTCATTTGTTGGATTATCGTGGTCACGTGACCGAAGATTGTGGCGTACAGCAGGGCTGCGGGGGGCGTGGCCACGAATCATTCAACTGAATTTACCCAACTGTTCATCGAATGCCTCGACGAGGTAATCTGAAGCTGTGTCCACAGCGAAGCAACATCGAGCAACTTCCACATCTTTCTTTTAAGAAGAAGAAGGCGGCAGAAAGTAAGTCGATGTTACATCACTGTGGACATAACTTTATTACGAATCAACGACAATTCCGCTGCTATTGTATTTGTTTCTGAAATCACTCCATCTTAGAATAGCATGTAGCTCAAGAAGATAATCGGAAGCCGATGCAACGTCGTACAGCGGCTAAACAACTCGAAGACGAGTCCTCGCAGCAAAATCGTGGCTAGATTAGCTCGCAGAATAGCTCCTCGAGCCATACGACACACGTAATCAACACACCTTGTGTACCGTACTCTACCGTATTGTACAGAGACCGTAAGTTTCCGAGTATCTACAAGCTGAACAGCACAGTGACAAGGGAACTGGGCTGCTAGTTCTACCTACTTTCCTCTAAAAAATTTATTAGATTGTTGACTTGGACCATTTCTATTGTGCACAAAGATCCGTTATAATAATTACAGCTTATCATCGTCTACTAGATACTATAATACATTTTATTAGTACTACTTTGTAGGTCCTCGGCAACTTGAGATCTCTGTGTCGTCGACTTCTTTTCAGCTACCAATAATACCAGTGTGACCCAGGGTCTCGCCAGATAAAGACTTCTCTCCCACTCTACCTTCCCCTTCCACGACGCTATTCCTCCACGTGTCCGCCACGGCCCGGTCACGTGACGCGTTTCGTCTCTGTCGTGCACGTGTAACAATGTCATGTGACTGAGCCGGTACTGACAAAGAGAGGGTAACCGAATTCCCCTGATCTGGCGATTCTGGCGTGATCTCTGGATCATTACGGCGCGAGCATCGGTGTCCTCTCGGAGTCTCTCTCAATCCACTCGCACGATCGCGGAGCATGATTTCCCGACGAGAACGACTTACGCCGCGGGAAATTAGGTCATACGAACGCATACGTGGGACCTTCAAGGTCCTCGGCGGCGCGTTAATCAATATTCTCGAGACTGTAGCGAGTACTATCGGTCTGATGCGGTGGTGCAAGGTGTGTTTGTGTGTGTTATCCGTACCGGCGATGATCATCATGCAGATGGTGAAGATCTTCTCGTTGTCAGTCTCTGCGGCGACGTTCCCAAACCCGACCGAGGTCATGCAGGTCATCGTGAAGTAGAGCGCGGTGACGTACATAGTCCTACGGGACGGTCCCGCAACCAGTTCAGGTGCGGTGCTAGTGTTGGTCCACAGGTAGCTGTACGGGGATTGGGTCACGTTCGCCAGCTTCCACAGCCAGGAGTACTGGACACCGTTGTCAGCATCCGATCTTCCGATCGAGTACCTTCAAAACGCAACCGACACACACCTTCTCTCACACGGATGATCGTGACCAACACCGATCATCGCGTCTCGCTGTCAGGCACGGCCACGCGATACGTACACCACCGTCTAAATGCGTTTAAACGCTTGCAACCACTCCGGAAAGTATCAAACAGATGTGCAAATAGGTCCCTTTGGGTGCATTTTTGTTCGATCTTGTGCTCTAATGTCAATACCAAACTTACCACGGTCGAAATGACCGGTTCCAGATTTTTTGTTTCATAATTGTTTAGTAGAGCACCTATTACAATAGGAGCCGCACAAAGTCTGAATGAAATGAAATTAATTAGTAGTCAAGGTAGGACGTAAAGAACATTCGTATGATAATAAAGGCTTGATCGAATTTTTCCAAGCGTCTAAACGTAAACGGCAGTGTATATCGGCGAATGACAGGCAATTGCCGGGCGACTGTGACAACGCAAGTACACGGCATGCTTTCTCTAGTCGCTATTCTCTTGTTTCTACCTGGGTGATTCAATGATTGACGAGAATAATTTGGTCGGGAGAGCTGATCGATTAGAAATGTAAGATCCTACACTATATGTCCGGTACTGGCAGAGAGAGGGTAACTTTTTCCCCTCAATTCGTGCTCCCTCCCTTCATCTGGCGACTCTGCTGAGAACACGGAAAAGAAACACTGTGCGACCCATGTGGACCGCCAGTTCCCCGGCTCTGTCCTAAACGCACGTGTCTTGTATTTTCTACAATTCACAGAAAACGTTAAAACAATTGCTCGACACGGTCGACGCAGCAACTTCAATATACATCCGCGGATATTCGAATAAATGTTATTTTTCCAAGTGGGAAAAAATATCATTACTCCGACGTAATAACTGGAGAGGCAGCAGGTGCAACCCGAACCCTTAGACCGTAAAGTAAATGTTATATTCCAAAGTCAAGTGCCGATCCATCGTTGCTGTTAGAAAATCAACAGTTGCACCACACATAAAATACATTTCATATTTCCAAATGGGAATGGAAAAACAATTCGTTGCTCCATGTAGCAACTAAAAGAGCAGCTGGCGCAGCACACGCCCTTAATAAAAACAAATTTCATATTTTCGAGTGGGGAAAACCGTTCGTTGCTCCTGTAATAATTGAAGAAGCAACAGGCGCAACACGCACCCTCTCGTAATGAAATAAAGTTTAATTTTTACGGAGCGTGAAAACGATACCACCTGTGGTAATTGAAGGATGAAATGGTTCGTGTAACTTGAAAAATAAAGGGACTTTGTTAGAAAAATTAACGCAGGCGCGAGGATTACGCTGGCGTGCTAGATGAAAGGATCGCTAGATTTTCGGTGAAAAATTGCCCGCGTTCAAAGTACTGTAACTTCGCGAATAAACGTCGTAGAATATTCGTTCTAGTTTTATTTTGGAGCTTCAACTTTCTACTGTCGGAGTCCATCGCTCCTTTTTCTCAACAAAGTTTGTACATTATGTAACGGCCGAGGAAACGAGCACACTCTTCACGGCACAATCTCATTCAATGTTCAATAACTTGGTCAAAAAAAATCGTACAGCAACCATGAGAAATGATTTTAAAGGCGAGACTCCAATCTTCAAATCTATATTGGCCTCATTCACCCAAAAAATTTTTTCACGTCTGTAGAACCGTTTGAATTTGCAAAATTTTCGAAACAGAAATGTACGTCCACTCTCTCACCCGTTACATAGTGTAAAAAATTTTATTGAGAGAAAGGGCAATGGGCTTCGAAAGTAGAAGGTTCATGTTTTGAAATGAGACCTGGATGAATATTCTGCGACGTTTTTTCATGAAGTTACAACAGTTTGGATATGGGCAATTTGGTGATCCTTTAATATTGTACGGCAGTGTACATTGCCAGACAATTATTGAATCACCCCGGCACTTTCGTGGCTTCGATGAACGTGTGGGTTTTTCGGCCAGCCTATGCGTGGCTTGGACTATTCTTGGACGAATTCGCCCGCTAATCGGGAGAGGACAGGACGAGCTAACTGGTCGCTAAGTTTCTCTATAATATCGAATCGAGATCTGTTTTATTTGTTGGACTAGTTAAAGCGCTAATGGGCGCTCGCGTGGCAGAAGCGAAAGTAATTAAGAAGCGCGTGGAATGAGCTAGATGCAGGATGCAACCCGTTCTCTCGTTTCCATCTTTTTCCCCTCTTTTTCCCATTTGTTTCTCCCCCGACAGCGTGATTACGCTGCGCCGAGTTTCTTTCGGTTCTCGTTCGCGCAGCTGGTTCACTAGGCAACGGAAACGTGTCGTTACCATTCTAAAAGCTGTAGCAGTCTCGTTCCGTATCGGGGAGCCGGCTGCTTTCAATTCCTGTTCGCCAACTTTTCGCTCGAAACACTCGCGTGTTCGACGCTATCTTGGGAGAGGACTCTCTCTATTTTTCTCAGACTTTCCTCAACTCACTTTGGGAATTAATTCTTCCCTCGGAAACGGCGTCAGAAAATGCTAGACTGCGACGTTATAAATAGACTGGGAATCTTTATGCGACATAAAAATTGTCAAAGTCGGTCATACGAAATGGATAAAAATGTGTTTCCTTTTCCTATAATCTTAGCATGTCGAAAACGAGATAACAATATTCAGAAATTATTCTTGTCATAAATTCATAAAATCCGCAGTCTAGTTATAAACACAGAACTCCTAAGAATCATTTATGTATCTTGGACGATTAGAGCAAGAAAAATTCTTAAATCCGAAAATTTGACTTTGTTCTCTTGAGAGTGAGATGGAAACACGACTTTCGATATTGTTAATAATGGACAGCGGATAAAAGTTGGAACCGAATAATTTGAATAGCATATAGCCGGGTCACGATGGATCATTTACCGATTAATCTTGTTTAAATAAAATACGATTCATCCCCGATCGGAACGAGCGTGGAAAGCGGCTCATGCGTCACTGTGTGTAGTGTGTGCGTGTCTCTGTATGTTTCTAATTGGAAGCGTCCCGATCTGGCTTGGGATCCCGGTATTTAGAATTATAATTTTTATAATTTTGGCCACCACTGTGCTTCTTGTGCGATGGCAAAAATACGTCTTACAGATCTGCGTCAATCGAAATAACAACTTTTAGTATCTTCAGTATTTACAATAAACTATTTTGTAACTTTTTAATGAAAATCCGAGTCATATGGTTCAATAATGAAAAAGCAATTGTCTTTTTCTGACGTTAATGTAGTTTTCTAATATCCAGCTCAAATTGTTAGCTAAACAGTCAGTATTAGTTCATGTGGTTTAATATTAAAAAACTTTCTGTCCTATTAAGAGTGTCCGAATATTATCGCGAGTGGCTATTTTCTAATATCCAGCTCAAATCGTTAGCTAAACAGCTAGTATATAAGACCCAATAAAAGTATAAATGACTCAAAAAGAAACAGAAGAAGCGAACTCATAATTTGGTCCAATTGTTCCAGAGTTAGAATTGCGAAAAGCTACGTGGCGATCAGAGATGGACGTTGGTTCTGTTGTCGATAGAGTTTCTCGAGAGTCCCATCCGGCAATCGGGACACGTAAACATTGTGTTATGTAAATGACGTCGAGGTTAGCCGTCAATCCTGCCGCAGCTGTGTTACCTTTCAGTGTGTGGGCAGGGTAAAATCACCTTAAAGTGACGTACCAGACACAGGCCAGCCAGTGAGCAACCAACATGTAGAAACAGAGCAGAAGAATGAGCATCGCGGCTCCATACTCCAGATACCGGTCTAGTTTGCGGACCACGCGACCTAGGCGGAGCAAACGCACCACCTTCAAGGCGGAGAACAACGAGCCGATCCCATCCTCGTCGTGGTCGAACGCGTTGAACACGTCGTACGGAAGGCAGCTGAGCAGGTCGATCACGAACCACGACTTCAGGTAGTTCATCCTGATCACCTGGAACCCACAACACGCTCCTTATCCTTGCCAATTTTCCTCTAAACAATACGTTCGTTCCGACACAAAACTAATCCAGTAACTAAACTTTGGGGTAAACTTTACTTCAACGGACTCAAAATTTGTGCCTTTCTCCTATAAATTATTATATATTTGGTATGAAGTCCAGTAGATCCTGTAGGATCGATGTTTCATGATTTTTCTATGAAACTTTTGCCATCATATCTGTGACATTTTTCTGATTGAAATCCACGACATTGTGGGACCTCGATTATCCGAACCGATTGAAGTACGTACGCGTTTCAATCCCAAGTGAAATGCATCACGATTTATCGTACAAATCTAGCACTGTAGCTAGATAACTATTCCATTATTCGAATATCAACATCTACTCGATTAGTTCGGATAATCGAGGTTCCACTGTACGGTGGATCGAACGAGTAAATAGGATCCAAACTGTATCGTGTTTGGGCTAATTTTAATCAGGAAAATGCTACGAATGTGCTCGTTCACGTTTCATAAAAAAATAATTAAACCATGCTATTTATTTTGTGGTTATAGTAATTAGAAATTCATAGAAAAAATTGGAGGGTTTTAGGTGACGAAGTACCTTCGGGTCGGACACCACCTCACCGCCGGGGCCGACGAACGTCGTGTGAAAGTTGAGGACAATGTCGATGAAGAATATGACGTCGACGATGCTGTCGACCACCAGCAACGATACGTCTTCGCTGGTCTTGTTCTTGAACGCGACGTTGTAGGGTACCATGATGGCCGTGTAAAAGGTCAAACACAAAATGATCCAGTCCCAGATCGCCTTGAACGCGCAGTAATGTAACAAAATGTGCGGCGGTGTCTTCGGCGCCTCCTGTCTGTACTGCGGCATCACGTCGCCGCTTAAGGTCAACATCTAAATCAGAAACAGAGAATACAGTTCATTTCGAAGTTCCGCCGATATTGATAGCGGAAGTATTTCTTCCAGCTTTATGAAATCATTAAAGATGCAGAGAAATTTTGACTTGGTTCCAACTTCTTGCAATTAATATAAACAATTTTTATTTTGCGTGAAGGTCCACAGTCTACTTATTAGTTCACCTACATTTTCAAGAAAAATTCCAACGAATTTGATTAATCAGATTTTAGAAATATAAAACTGGGGGTCACATTACCACTCCTTTCTCTACGGATTCGAAGGATAAAATATATTTTGGCTTGACTCCAACTTCTTGCAATTGATATAAACAATTTTTATTTTGCGTGAAGATCCACAGTCTACTTATTAGTTCACCTATATTTTCAAGAAAAATTCCAACGAATATGATTAATCAGGTTTTAGAAATATATAAAACTAGGGGTCACATTATCATCCCTTTCTCTACGGATTCGAAGGATAAAATAAATTTTGACTTGATTCCAACTTCTTGCAATTGATATAAACAATTTTTATTTTGCGTGAAGGTCCACAGTCTACTTATTAGTTCACCTACATTTTCAGAAAAAATTCCAACGAATTTGATCAATCAGATTTTAGAAATATAAAACTAGGGGTCACATTACATACAACCCCTTCCTCTACGGATTCAATAATAAAATAAATTTTGACTCGATTCACGCTGTATTGATAGCACGTAAATACGGATCGCGCGGTCGGAGCGTATCGGTGTGAACCACTACTAATCCAATTACAAAACTTCTTTATTTTTCATTATTTTTTTATGGGACTTTCGCTAACTTATTTCTGGCATTTTTCTGATTAAAATGACACCAAAACACGATATAATTTTAACTGTATTTAGTGGTTCAATCGACGATGAAAGTTTTGGGCGCAAGGAAGGAGAGCAAACACGCGGGCCTTTGAACTGTGGCTACGCCGGCGATTGGCCGCGACTCTTTCTTTCCCATACGCTGTCATTCCTTGCGCCCGAAACTTTCATCATCGATTAAGCCACTAAATACAGTTGAAATTATATTGTGTTTGGTGTGATTTTAATCAGAAAAATGCCAGAAATGAATGCCAGAAGTTGATGAAAGTCCCATAAGAAAATAATGAAAAATAAAGAAGTTTTGTAATTGGATTTGTAGTGGTTCACACCGATATACCCGAGCCGAGATCAATCATCGCCGCCCTGCGGCGTGGCGTTGGCCGGCAGTGGAGTGGATAGGCACTGGATAAATTCTGGGTAGAAGATCGCGGAGAAATATCGCGACTTTACTGTAGTTCTCTGGCAGGTGGAGTGTTGGTTGTCGAAGACTAGTATGTTTTAGTATACTCACGTGAGCTAGGTGCGACTGTTTCGTGGTGGTCGGCAACGCGGTGTCCTTGAGGGCGGGCAGATGGGAGCTGAACTGCGAGACGAGAACGGATCTGGACCTGGTGACCGATCTGGCGAGTTTCGCGAACTTTGATAGGCCGCCCTTGCTGTCGTCCGTCTCGATCGGCTGCTTCAGGGCAGTGATGTCCCGGAAGGTAAGCAGGAACAGGACCACCAGGTCCCGTTCGTTTTTGATCGGCGCTATTTGCAGAAGCAGCCATAATGGTGTTTCTGCGCATCAACGGGAAAAGAAACGGGGACCACTGTCAATTCAACGGCGGACCCTGTGCCACGTTGCCGGGCAACGCTAATCGTCTAGTCGACATTAGTCCTTCGGTCTAATGAGCCGCTTAGGCCGATGCTCTTTGCCGCGACAAAGTTCGCATTTTCGGCAAAGTCCTGCAGCAAGGTCTCTCTGGAGGATCTCAACCACCATACTCGGCCGCAAGTCCACTCGCTGTCCTTTCATTTAATTAATTGCACTCCGAATGTTCAAACAATAGATGAACACTACCAAAAAATTTTGTCGGTCTTCAGTCCAATGCAGCTCCTCTGCAATTCGCGTTTCTCCTGCGGAGATTCTAATCGAATTTTTCTGTAAAGTTTGTTCACGGTCTGAGGGATGTAAAATATTCGATTTTGTTCTACAAAAAAAAAAAAATCGATCGAATCTCTACGAGATAGAATTGCTTAAAACAAACTTTCGCTCGATTCAATCGAGTTTCTATTTAAATCAACTCTTACTGGAGGAACTGAAAACTGCTTCCAAGAAAGTTTTACTTAGTCAAACGGTTTTCGAATACAGAATCAATGGGGACTGACGTTGAATAGTCTCGAAGAAGAGGAGCCGCAGTCTAATTAGCCCGAGTTAATCCGAAAGGCGTGCAGGACGACAAACATAAGTTCGCGAGAACATTAAGCTCGAGCAAAGTGGCTTTCATCCCGAGTTGTCCGACTGATAGGGGTTCAACGACCTCCCTGTTAGGGGTGCCAGGATTAAAGGCTTTCATTCCGAGTGTAGGATGGCGAAAGTTTGCCGGACGAGAGAGAAAGGTAGATAGAGAAAGATAGATAGATACATAGACAGAGAGAAAAAGAGAGAGAGGGAGAGAGAACCTTCCTGCAGGGCTTGGCAACGTTATCGCAGTCTATCATGCTACGCACACGGAAGCTGTTGCCCGCTTGCTAGCAAGCAACACAGACCACAGAGATCAACTACACAGGCTAGAGCCGCGACTATCGATAAAGCCACCCATATTCCTCGATCTGATTATTCTGATTATTATGCAATCTGATTATTAACTGGACTTCGGATTTTATGCATTTATGACAAGAACGATGGGCGCAATTTAAAGTAGATCAAAAATTAAAGGAATTTGAGACTTCTACATGGTTGCTGCTTCTTGCAATTCATGCAGGCAATTATTATTTATAATTGAAAACTGTGAAGCTTCAGTAACGAAATTGTCTACTTATGTCCAAAGGAATAAACTCACTGAACAATTGTTTGGAAATGCATCTTTACAATCTCGATAATCCCGGATTAAAAAATGTCGAACCACGAAATTGTCTTTACACCTCCGGTATAGCGCAATCAATGCGGACGATTTGCATACTGCACGAAAATCCGCAGTCCAATTGCATTTTCATCCGAGTTCGTCGCAAGCAATGCATTATTTGCGAATTGCTCTCGATCCTGCGGGCGCATTAAAAATTGCATAAAACACCCCGAAGGGTTAAGCATCGGTAAGATATCGATAATTCATGGGGAATCGATAGTCGCAGCTCTAAAACAGACAGGGGTAGCTCTAGCCGGGTCTTCTCGAGCAAAGCGATGCAAGCAAGCCACCTCGGCGACTCGAGGAGCCTTCTTCGTGGGCGAACTCATGCCACCATGCAAATGAGTGTCTCTTGTGGCCGTGTATGTGTGTGTTCTAGGTGTTCCGTGTGTCGATAGTGCAGGAGGAGGACACGTGTCTAACGCGTGGTCATCCTCGGCGATGATCGAAGCGATCGATGGATGTTTCCCGCTGTGCAAAGTGTCCACTATTTTATGGATCGTTCAAAAGCGCACAATGCTTCGAACTTTGCCGTGCTAGCTGGACCAAACTCGACTCGTTCCGCGGAGAAATGCTTATGGTATTTTCTAGGCGAACGATCTGGATCATTCTTTATGCGGTCGATCATCCTTTGGAAGCTGGTGCAGGCTTCGCGTGATGACTGCGAATTTTATGCATTTATAACAGAAATAAATGGACGAGATACATGAGACTGTTATTACCAGACTGTGGATCTTCATGCAAATTAAAAATGTTCTGCGTCGATTGTGGGAGGCAGTAATTGAATAAAACTTAACTTTTCAATCTTTTAGTGTTTTTCATATTTCATCCAGCCAATTTCTTCAGGAATGCATGAAAATCCGCAGTCTAATTATTACACCGTTTTTCAACTTATTGAAATGATTACTGAAATCCACTTCTGTCGAATTTCTGTGAGCCACAGAGAGAGCTTAGAAAATTGTTGTCTCGTACAAAGAATCGCAGTACAGTAATGAGTTTCGTGGCGAGATGGTTTAAGCTTTAAGAAAATGGAGATTTTTCAATTTGTAGTCGGAAAACGTGAACAGTACAGTTTCGTCCAGTTAGCTTCTACATTTCGAAACGCTGTGAAGGATTCTGAATCGAACGAAAGAAAAATGATTATTAATGTCTCGTGCCTATTTATAAAGAGAGATTGGTCTCTCGGGTTCGAGGACTTGGCCTCATAGGGCTGTACATTACTAGATCTAGTTACAATCTATTTTCTTTTCTGAGATAGTTAGGGGCAGGAAGAGAGGTCGAGTACGCTGTCGGGGTATATACAGTGTTTCGAGTGGCCCAGAACAATAGGCTCCGCGACGAATCGAATTTACCATGCTGGTAAAGTCTTGTAAACAACAATACACACATTTGTAGTCGCTTCTCTAATTTCATAATTTCTTCGAATTCGTAAACAGAAATTTTCCTTACTTACAGAGATGTGTAAAAAGAAACGTTGAGCGAAGTTAACCCTCTATTGCATGAATTTTGACGACGAGTTGAAAGAAATATATATGGCTGTTAGTCTACTTAAAAATGAGTGTGGTCATGAAATAAATAATAAAATTTTATTAGTCCCCGATTGGGAACGAAATGCAATAGAGGGTCAAAACGTTCTTTCACGGAGAGAAGGTCTAATTATGTTCTAGAGGGGAGTAGTCGCTCTTTCGTGGAGAAGAGGAATTGCTTATTGGTGGAGAAAATAGTAGTCATCTTTTGGAGAAAAGAGTAGTTACCTCATAGAGGAAAGGAATAGCTCACTGGTGGAGAAAAGAGAAGTTATCTCACGGAGAAGAAGAGCAGCTTATTGGCGAAGGAAAATAGTGGCTCTTTCGTGGAGAAAATACCAGCTCTCTCGTGGAGAAAGTAGTACTCCTCTCATGGAGGAAAGAAATAGTTCAATAGTTCAATGGCGAAGATAATGGCTCTCTTGCGAAGAAAAATAGTAGCTCTCTCGTGGAGAAAAGAGTACTCATCTCACGAAGGAATGGGACAGTTCGGTTATGGAAAAAAGCGTTTTCAAGAGGAAAAGAGTAGTTACCTCACGATCAATACACTTATGAAGAATAGTGTCTCTCTAGTGGAGTAAAACAGTGGCTTTCTCGCGGAGCCTACGGTACCCTAAACCTGTGTACAGTGTATCGTTAACAAGCGAAACGCTTCCCGGGAACTGTCCGACCCGAAAAAAATTCGAAAATACAACGGTCCACATAGGAGAGAAGCGTTTTGCGTTGGTCGTGGATTGGTGGACGAGTGTATACGGTACACGAGCGGCAAGGACTCCGGGAAAGATGTTGGCACGGGAAACCGTGTCGCGCGTCGTTTCGACAGTCTTCAATTAGTTGAGATCTCGCGATATCTAGGTCCCGGATCGATTCGGACAACGCTGACCGGATGGCGTTCAGAATTGGGAACGGGTTTTGAGTTTTGCAGAGAAAGGAGACGAGTTTCAATTGGAGAGGCTTGTCGGGGCCGGTCTCCCGAGTAAAAGAGAATCCCGAAAAGTCCTCGACGCTCGGCGATCGTCAAGTTCTCACCCCGAAACATCGCTCGGAGGTCGTCGACGAGCGTTCGACAACGGCTATTGTCGTTTCCTCCTTGGTGCTCGACGATGTCGCTTAATTAAGCGATCTTTCGCGGGCTACGCGGCTACAATGGAGAGGGACAAGCGTCGACGAGGGCTTCCTAGGAACCGTCCGCGGGTGAAAATGTCGCGTCTCGTCAACAATTCCTCGTTAAAACCGGAGGCTCGCATCCCACCAATATTTCCGCGGAAAATTATTTCCAATTATCGCCGAGACTCGCAGAGATTCGCGTCTGACGTTTTTTTCCACCCGCTTCCGGTTCGTTTTCATCCCCAAATCGTCTGGCTGTACGGATATTCCTGGATGTACTGATCAGCAGGCTGAGGATTTTATGCGAGAAAATATTTGGGAAATAGTGTTGTATTATTTCAAACCCATTCAAATAATTGAGAACTAAATGTCCCCCGGGTTCCTGCGTCTTGCAATTAATGCAGACAATTTTTATTATTATTTAATTTCATTATAGAAGGAGGAAAAATAATGCCTTCTAGATTTTATAAAATTGCCATAGAAGCTTAAAGATCCGCAGTCTAGTTTCAATGTTAATCTTCTTTAGGAAATATTAAAACAGTATGAAATTAATTTGACTATCTTCGAGTAAATTGCGGGACTGTGAACGTTACATAGAAGCGGCAGTGACAGCGAACATATTAAACGCATTTGTCTCGCATAAAGATCCACAGTGTACCGATCGGAAATGAATTCTGGCCGGAAACAATAGCGCCGAGCCGAGCACAGGTTTGTATAATCTGGTTTTTCTCTTTTCTTGAAGTTCTTTTGTTCCTCGCAGTTACTTGTGGCTTGTTAGCGTTGCTGTTGTTCCACTTCTAGACGAATATCGCGCACGGTTGCGTAATTATTGCGGACGACTGAGAGAATGAATTTTCTGTATGTTTATATGAGTGAATAATATTCAACTGCATCGAAGTACAATTTCCTATCGAGGAATGATCCCGAATGAACAAGACGCTCTTTTTATAAACATCGAGAATATTAACCGCTTGCCGTACTTTGACGAGTCAGACTCGTGATGAAGGTTTTTAGAAAAGTCTAACAAAGAAATAAAATTTGATTCGTTTGTAATCAATATTTAAGCATTAAAATAAAAATGTAGCTATACAAAAAATATACATTTTCTTTTCCTTTCTACGACATTTTTGTGCATAACGACTAATTAACGTTCTAATTCACTGTAACTGTAAAAGAAACGGTACGGCAAGGGGATAATTATTTTTGCATGTTATAAAACACATGTATCTAGATTGGACGGTTCAGATAGTGGAGGTCCCACAGAATCGTCAATTAAACGAGTAAATATACCTCAAATTGTATTCTGTTTGGACTCATTTTAATCGCAGGAACGCGACGAAAACGTCATTAAATAGTTCCACGAAAAATATATGTTCGTCATCGCTGTATGTTCGTGGTAGCCGTTCTCGAGCGCGGAACCGTTCCTTTAAATTCCCCCAGCATCCGGTCCAAGGCTCGTCCTCGTTTCCATTTTTCTTCGGCGTTCCTTTAATCCGTCTCGCGAGAGAGCCTTGTTCCCGGGATTCTTTGATCTGGCTCGGTCTCGACAATCGAACAAATTCACTTTGAGCTTGTCGCGCTCGATTACAAACCAGTGCTTGCTCGGTCGCGTCAGGATCGAGGGTGGAAAGAAAAAGTATTAAAAAAAAAAGGAACAGAGACAGAGAGAGAGAGGTGGAGAGATAGATAAATGTCTAAAAGAGGAGACTTCTCGTGGGGCTTTTGATGGCGTCCCACGGGATTCCTCGCGACGGCGAGAGCTAACGTCGGCTACGGACACACGCTGCTGGTTTACCTACTACGGTGGGCGTGGTATTTACGGCTGTTTCCGAAAAAATCGACAGAGAAACTCGTAATTACACACTGCCAGCGAGGAGTCTCTCTATTCGCCGACAGAGCAGGCCGGTATATCTCAGTTACGATATATACTATCTCGCAGCGTTTCAATTAAGACGAAACACACGGACAAACATACAGTTCAGTGGTGGGCGACCATCCCCTTAAAATAACACGTTTCAGACAGATTAGAATGGACAGAATTTATCTCGCTGACCGGAAAGCTCTGTACCAGAGTGAATGTCGCCGCTCCACGTTAACGTTGCTGCTTTTTCCACTGCTCTTACTCTCGGAAATTTTCGCGATTGTTTCACCGCATCGCGGTTCTCGAGTTCTCTGATTGGAACACTTGGAGCGCTCTCTTTTGTTCGTGATTGGAAACGTTTTATTTAAATCGTTGGATTCGCCCACCGCTGCTTACATTACGCTTGTCTGCCCGCCCAGCGAACGTACTCCCGATTAATCGAATAGATTTCACCAGTCTAAACTCGATTCGACCCTCGACTTTGATCGTTTCGCTGCGATTCGGTAGAGTCTTCCAACTTGAAAATTAACCGGGGTACCGTTGTTTCGGTCGATTGAAATTCCGAGAGCCTCCCGGACCCTTTTCTTTCCTTTCGAACCTCTGGAACGGCTCGAAGGTGAAAATAATGGGAATGGTTGATGTTGAGGGTCGTGTGAACGGAGCTTTAGCAGTTTGGTGTGGTAGAAGTGAACGATATACGGCATAGTTCAAATCAGGGATTGATATAAAACCTTTTAACACCTTGAGCGCCACGTCTTGCAGAAATGGGAGACGGAATTGTCTGTTTAAATTTATAAATGAATTTTTCAGCATCATCAATGTCAGCAGTTCAATTTTTATTTAATTCAATAATTTCTTTGATTTTATGCAATGTTTCGATTTTCTTCGAATTTGTACATTTTATTGAAGCAAATATCTATGTGGAAAATACTTCTATGATAAAAGAGCAGTTATTTTATGACTGGACAGCGGATTTTATGCATTTATGGAGAAAATGAGTATGTGTATCCATTAAGAAAGAAAATAAATTTCTATTTCACTTGTTGCAATTCAGGTAGAAATTTGTTGAAAGTCTGCTTACGACACGTGTAATAAAAGTTTCGCGGAAGTATTAAAGAAGTTTTCTAATCCCCGATTGAAATTAGTTTGCAAAGAGGGGCTGAAATTTGATTTAGAGATTTTAATTCTGGTCGAAAATCAGTGAATTTCTCGTCGCGCAAGTACGGCGGACAGAAACTTCGCGACGACAAGATGGTGGACCGCAGCGAAACGGAGAAAATGGCGTCCACGGCGTTCGCCGGGGCGGGCTCTCGAGGCAACACAAACAACAGGCGAGAGGTGTGTTTGCTGAGACGATTACGCGCGATTACTTGTGCTTGTCGCTATGGTACTAATTATCAGTACGATTCGGGGAGAAATTAACTGAAATCAAGAGTAGACGGGAGGTCGAATAGTGTCCTCTCATTACGGGCGCCCCTCGGTCCAGGGATCGTTCGACGATCCTTGTACGTGTGCCGTCTCTTGTTCACGCTAGAGATGGGTGTATAACATCGTATACAATATATCTCAGCTGTACATACTCGTGGAATATCTTTATGGTCTGTTTCTCGAAAGAACTCGGTCTCCTGGCGATCGCCAATGATCGCAACTGCTGTCCGTCTCGTGATTATGTTCTGAACAGCTCTATCAGGCGAAAAGAAAGTCGACCGTGCAGTTTCACGGTTTGAAAGTTGCATTTTCCAATTTCCATTTTCAAATTCGGGGCCAATTTAGAACGGTCCGGATAGGGCAGAGATTTAGAGGAACCTTTACCGTCATAGAAAGTGACTGTGACAAAAACTCCTACCTTGATTTTTTCAATATTTTTGTTTCGATATTATGGAAGTACAGAAAAAAACAAGTGCACGTTTTTGAAATGACCTTGAGGTTACCAAAATTGTGTAGTCTTCGTTTTTAACGATTAGAGATGTTCGAATTGCTGTGAAATAAATCGCAGGGCAAGTGAAGCCATAAAGAAAAGAAGGAATTCTATCGCGCTCTAATGTTTCTTCGGAGCAATTTAGAGCTGAAGACAAACTTGCTTGTTTTAGTCGATGTGACTGCCATTAGTCACGGAGAAACTTCGGAAAGTTGAAGAGACCGTAAAACACTATGACAGTGGTACCTATTTCGAAAATCGAAGGTAGTATCAATGAATTTAATTAATTTATGTCGACTTTCTCTTTAGGACGCAGGGCGCACAGGGACTCTCCTTTCGAGAAGCAGGATAAAATATATCAATAGAAAAAATATATATATATGTATAGAGATAGATAGATAGATAGAGAAAAATAGAATTATATATATATATATATATATATATATATATATATATATAGTGTCTCATAGTGTATTATAGTATAATATATATATATTTATAATATAGGTTTATATAGTGTTTGTATAGTTAGATTCGAGGGTGACTTACTGGTGGGTCTTTCGAGCACTCTTTTGCGAACCTGTGCTAGACATACCTCGTGGGGCACCTTTAAACAGAACGATCATTCATTATTTTGCTCGGCCGCGAGCTCGCTCGTTGTCTAATAGGGTTCTCGCTTAGGGTAGGTATTTTTACTCGCTGATTTTTTTCTGCCCCCAAAAAGAACTCTCGGCTTATTTGAACCCTCTTGCGACATTATCAGAAAAGAAAGCAAAAAAAAAGACATGATGGACAAGAGAATGACAGAGAAGGATGGTTCAGAAGCGTCGATGATAACGAGATAGAAAGAGAGACAGACAGACAGTAACATGAACCGAAACAGTGAACAGTGAACAATTCGCTAAACAAAGTTGTCGCTCGACACGCTGTCTCACTGACACACGAGGCGAGAATGTATATATATATCAGGCGACACCAACACGTACAACACGAAACTCGAAGCCGGTCCGATCGGCGCTTGATCTTGATCTCGATCGACGCACACGTGGACTATAATGTGTTCTCGCCGGTCGACCAGCGACTTTTTGCATGCACAACGACACATCGTCCCGTGTTCCGTCGAAAAGTTCTGGAAAATCGACGATTTTCGATGTGCTCTTCGACACCGTCAACGAAGGGGAACGCGACGACGATAGACCACCAACCTAGTGTGATTCAACTTTAACATTAAGCATCGATCTCATCGATCTATTTCCGCGAACCAAAGGTTCCCCGTTTCTGTGCCAACCCTTCGCGTCCTGAATTATTCTTCTAACCCAGATCTAACCCCCGGAAGGCGGCAGTTTTTGACGATTCCCCGGCATTCGTCGCTAGACTGCAAATCTTTATGCAAAATGAAAACTCTCCATGTCATTTGTAAGAAATCTAAGTTAAATGAAAATGCATTTTCAATGTAAATGACCAGAGAAAGATCTTCGAGTATAAATTGAAATGCATGTTTGGTTGTTGAAAAAATTGTAAGTCCACCTTTCGAGGATCAGCAACCGAGTCTTGCGCTTCTATAAATTTTCTGTCTATAAATTTTCTGTCTAGAAATACATAGTCGAAGCTTCTAGCTACGATCGATAGATTCCTAGACATTCGATAGATTCCTAGATATTCGATCGAACGCGATTTGCATCCCCTATCTTTGAAGCCTACTTTCACCCCTTTGATTCGAACAATCTTATTAAACTGAACGTATTACTGTTTTTTAGGAACTTTAAAGTATTTGAATTGTTCTTAGTATCTTCATGATTTCGAGGCAGAGTTGGGCAAAAATTTTATTTAAATAAAAATTTCGAATGAAGTGGGTTTAAAACCCACTTGGAAAAAACCCATTTTATTCGAAACTTTTATTTAAATAAAATTTTTGCCCAACTCTGCTCAGAGGATCAATATTACAATTATCTAGTTCAGTATCTTTTTAATAAAGTAATCATCGAATTCGGATCTCAGGTGATAGATATCTAATTTTTTAAATTTATACTGTTTCAATGAAGTTACCATCCAATGATTTAAATATTCCAGGACTCAAAGGATCAATATTCATTTTTTCTAATTCAGTACTCCTTTAATAAAGTAACTATTGAATGATTTAAAGTACCTTCAGGACTCGAAGGATCAATATTAAATTTTTGTAATTCAGTACTCTTTTGAAAAACTAACTATCGAATGACTTAAAATACCTCCAGATCTCCGACGACAAATATTTAATTTTTTAATTCCATATTTCTTCAGTAAAGTAACCATCCAATGATTTCAACTACTTCAGGACTCGAAGGATGAATGTATATATTAAATTTTTCTAATACAATATTCTTTTAACGAAGTAGCCATTGAATTGTATTATATGATAAAGTAACCACGAAATTAGTAGAAGCGTCTTCAGGACCCGGAGGATCAATATCTAATATTTTAAGACGAGTGAATTTTTCGGAAAACTCGTTGCAACAATAATTTGTTGGTTTATAGTCTGTCGCATAGCCGGTGAGATCGGAATTTCGCGCGAGGTGTCCGTAAAGCGTGAAATTTGAAATTCACAGCTCGCGAGTATACAGGGCAGGGTTTTGCCAGTTAAAAAATTGAAGAGTTCTCGGATCGTTTTTTTTTTTATCTGGAATCGTTCTGAGGACATTTCTAGCAAGGCCGGGCGATAAAACATCGGCTGCTCCGATGGCCACAAATTCCCCAGGATCTCGATAAGAAAAGGAAACCGATGGCCGTTGGGGGACGGCATCGAGAGAAATCGAAATCGTCGATTCCAACCGCGAAAGAAGCCACGAACACCACATTTAAGCTTCTCCCATGCCGCGACACGCTATCGACCATCGATGAGCTACTTACTGTTCTTCTTGTACAGCAGGATCTCGAATTGATCGTGAATCTGGCCCTCGAGGCATTCCTCGATCCTGGCGATCGTCTCTTTGTCCGTCAACTCCCCGTACATGAATCCGCAGCGGCAGGACTTTTGCATAACCTGACAGGATCATCAACAGAAATGTCAGAAACTTCTCCCACTACAGTATGGGACCCATCAAATCATCGATATTTGCTTTAATCAGAATACAGGGTGTCCCAAAAATGTCGGAGACCTTCGACAGTTCGGTGGTTCCTTGGCTCATTTGAAGTAAAGTTTACCCAACTGATTCCTTAGCGAAAATTTCCGCATTGGCTTCGTTAAGGAGTTATTAACGAAAAACACAGACCAATTAGAGCGCGGCTACAGCGGACGGATTCACGCTCAGCCAACAGCAAGATTCCGTCCGCTGCGGCCGCGCTTTGATCGGTCAGTGCTTTTCGTTAATAACTCTTTAACAGAGCCGCGGAGAAGATTTTCGCAAAGGAAAAAGTTGTGTCAAATGACCTAAGGATCCGTTCAAGGTTCTTCGACATTTTTGGGACTGTAGGTCTCTCGACGATCGCGGAAAAGATTTTTATTTTATCACTGGGTCTCGTTAAACGGTTCGTTCATTGGACTTTAAAACAGTTCGGTCTTCCGAAGATCTCGAGAAGAATTGTTATTTTCAATGCACGACGAGACGATCAAAATATTCGATTTTCTGAAATTGTGCTGTTTAATGTACGACTACCTTTCGCGTTAAATAATTGCTGTATTGTTAACTAGAAAACACGGCTCGGTTTTCACCGGAATTAAAATTTGGAACTCTCGACGCGTGGAAAATTGCTCGTTTTGATAAACTGTTGAATATTCGGTATCTGTTCGAGAAGCTAACACAGCACTTTTAAATCCGAGTGGAAAGAAGGCACGGTTGTGTCGCGATAAAAATTAATTCTTCGCGGCGCTGATCCCTCACGGGGCCGTAGATTTATTTTCTATAAAAATCCGCGGTCTCGTTAAATTCGCGAGAATAAGAGAGAGAGAGAGAGAGAGAGAGAATAAAGGTTTCCCGCGGAACAAGGATTACCTCGGCACGATTATAGCCAGAGATTTTGCAAAAGCTTTCGTTGCAATAGACAATAGGGAAGTCGACGATCTGAGCGTTCGCCAGGAGAAAACTGCTGTCAGCTGTGAACAGAAGAGAAAAAAAGAGCATCGGGTTAGTCGGAATTATTTCTGCTTGTCCGTCGTTCTAAGCGGTCGCTCGCTGGAAAAAAGGAAAAAGAAAGATTGATCGTATTCCCGTGGCGTTTTAATCTTCGGATGACAGTCATTGAAAGAAACGGTGCCGAAATCATCCTCGGCGACCATTTTCCATGCGTTCGGAAAATCAAACGATCCTTTATACTTTCTAATTAACGAATAGCCGCCTTAATCGATCCGCTCTGTCGAGGTTGCCTTTGATCAATCTTTCTTCGACCGAGCACCAGATTTATTAACGTTTCACTTAACTCGATGAATATTTCGTAGAATAAATTAACACATTATCCACCGGCGATTCTTCCGAAAGTCCATGATTTTTTAACTGGTCTTTCAACAAATAATCTCTACCTTGAGATTCAAATTGCGTTAAATAAAAAAAGAAAAAGAACAGCAATTTCAATCGTGAACCAGCAATTCAATAATGTAATCTAATAATTATAGAAATGAGTGTGCACAAGCGTTACAAGTTAAGAGCATCGATATATTGTTTTCAATTCGTTAACGTTCTTACGTAGAAGAGGAAATTGTTTCTCGATTTCTATTTTTCGCAATTGATATAGAACATTTTTTTATTCTGCACAGAGATAGAGAAAAGGTAAGAGAGGATTTCTTGTTGATACGCTTCCGGCAGATAATATGTTAAAGACACACTCATCTCAGGATAAATATTCAGTCACAAGTAGTCGGCGACGCTTCTTATTGCGACGCGTCTGACCATAACCTACCTGCTCTACTTACAAATGAGACCCGAGCATGATGGACGTTCAAACTCGATTTTCTCGTCAACGAGGAGTTAAATGAAAAAAATGTATTCTGTATTTTTGACTAATTTTCTCACGTGGAATCACTATATGTAACACTAAACCTACCGAGCCTTAAAAGTAACTGGAACATGTTCCCTTATAAAAATGAGGAGATTGATTTTATTTAGACCTCGTGCAGCTCCAATAGTATGCAGCTCCAATGTGTTCCACTAAAGATATCTATACTAATAGATATTTATTATATCAATAATCGTAAAATAAAAAATCTGGAACCGGTCATTTTGACCGGTGATGGTAGGTTTAGTGTTAAGGTACTCGAATCGCAAGCACGTTTTTCGATCATCAGGGTGTTGGCACAGAAAAATCGTTCTTGAGAGTGGACTAAGGGTGGCAGCAGGGTTAATAAGCCGCTGTTTACCCCGATAGGCAGCGAAAACGTGAGCATCGATCGAGTCCCAGCTGTTCGTGCAGCGGCAGCTGGTTTTTCCACATGTTTGCCAAAAAATGGGCGGTGTTTTGCTCGGGGCGGTCTGTTCCGCCGTTTATTTCGCCGGGGCCTGGTACACGGCGACGTTTAATAATAAAACTGTTGATCCCGAGGCCTCCGGTTCTCAGGAAACACACGGTAGAACCCGAACGAACGGGTATTAATATTTTTCTGGCGCGGCAGCCGCGGAACTCGCCGCTTGCTCTCGCTATTGGAAAAACCGGATCGATCGCGCCGGCTATTTCTCGGCGGCTAATGCCGGGCTGCTTGTCGATAAATTTGTTTATTTGCCCGGGCCTCCACGTGTGTTGTTGCTCAAACGCTCGGCCACCGTGGATTTCGCCACCGGAGAAATTGAAAGGCTCTGATCCTGACGTTTCCCACGCAACGATTTTTCTCTCGACGTCGGCTGCATTCGGCTTTATTCGGGCATGATTATCGTTTGACCCTTAGATCATATAGTATACTTATAGACCCGGCTTCAGATAACATGCCTTGTTCCAAGATTATATCGTCTACCAGATGACGGTTGTGGGTTAGGTCATATCTCATTCTGTATAAATATTGATGGAAACTGTAAATATACAGTTAGGAGCATAACTGATCACACACACTTTAAATCAGAATAACTTTTTTATGAATGGACCAAACGACTTCAATTTCTCAGTAAGGTTAGAAGAATTAGTAAATGACGTCCAAAAAATATGTTGAAAAAATGCATTTGGTCGGAAATGTGAAAAACAATAACAAACATTGATTTTTATAATTATTTTAGCTGGTCCAATAACGGAAATTTAAAAGATGTGTTTTGGTCGACTCGTATAAATTTTGTACGTTCTGAAAATTGAATTTGGTAATTATTTTAGCTGGTCCAATAACGAAAATCTAAAAGATGTGTTTTGATCGACTCGTATAAATTTTGTACTTTCTGAAAATTTAATTTGGTAATTGGTTTACGAGTTATGAACGATCAGATGCGGTAAAAATAGCAATTTCGCATGATTTTCGGCCTTTTTACCGCTTTTGATTGTTTATAACCCGTAAACCAATTAACCAATTTCAATGAAATTTTCAGAGCGTATATAATTTATACGAGATGACCAAACACATCTTTTAAATTTTCGTTATTGGCCCAGCTAAAAAAGTCGTAAAAGTCAATTTTTACTATTGTTTTTAACAATTCACAATTCTCTCAACTAATTCTTCTAGCAGTTAGACACTTACAGAGAAAATGAAGTCGTTTTGTTCATTCATAAAAAACTTATTCTGATTTAAATTGTGTGTGATCAGCTATGCTCCTAACTGTATATTTTGTGGTATTTATTATACAGGATGGGTCAGAAATCGTAGTACAACCGGACAGGGGGTGATTCTACATGCAAAAATAAGTCAAAAAAAGGAATAACATTTTTTCGTTTGGCAGCTCGTTTTCGAGAAAATCGAGTTTGAAAATGCAGCGAATACACGTGCTATTCCATAGGAGTCGTCTGACGCGTCTGACCATGATCAACTAATTCTACTTTCTACATATACTAAAGAACGCGAACTTTAAACTAGATTTTCTCGAAAACGAACAAATGTTATTCCTTTCTTCGACTTATTTTTCATCACTTATGTAGAATCACTCCCTGCCCGGTTGTATTACGGTCCACCCTGTATTTGAGGTATGAAGGTCACCTTTAGTTTTTTAAATCGAATGCCCAATGTTTTTTCTCGTGCTAAGATGAAGTACAAAATTCCACGTGAAAAATTATTGACCATAATTAAAATCAAATAAAAATTTATCAAAATGTCGAACGTTGCGGCAATGGCGACACAGTTCGCGGGGTTGCATTAAAGCGGGGATTTCGAGAGAAATAAAAGTTGGAACGTGCAGAAACGAAACAGAAGGGAAGAGAATACGAGTTTACGATTGTGGGTGGCAAGCCTGGCGACAGGAGATTCCTCCGGTTCTCTCGACATTTGCCATTTCCGAACAGCTCGTGTCTCGACGATAACGATAATGCGCGGGGGTACGCACGGGTTAAGCTCGGTCCCTACCGTCATCGTCGTCGCGCACGCCACAGAGGCGAGGGCTTCGTCGTTCGAGCACGAGCACTCCTTTGACCCGGTCTCGTCCCGAGAAACGGGTCAAGGCCACGCACCTCCGATTTACGAGCCTCACAGGCTAATTCGCCGACTCGGCAAACCACCATTCTCTCCACCCTAGAAATCATCCACGGGTTCGTCCCGCGTTTCTCCCACAGCCATAAATCCGGCTCCTCCAACGATTTACTACCGGAAGATTCCGATCTCTCGGAAACGCCATCGTGGATCCTTCGGAGGCGCGCAATTTGCGACTTCCAATTTAATCCGATTAACAAATCGACGGCAACAACAACTCCATTTGTGAACCAACAAGTCACCTCCAGTTACAATGACCCGAATTAATATTCGGACGCTCTAAAACAGACGATAACTTTTTACCTCGCAAGGTAAGGTAGGGTCTCTCAGACCCCGACAAATGAATTTCATAAATAGCCTCGTTCTGAATAAATTTGGGATAAAGAATAGCACAGGATAAAAAGTAAACAAACAGATCTAATTTTATTCATATAAAATCTGAAGCTGTGGTCTCCGAGATCCCATTTACTTTGCGAAGGTTAAGTTTCCTTTTGGAACAGCACAGTTATAGAAAATTCTACTAATAGGGTACCGGTAGACAATAAAATCTAGCGATTCAGCGACTGCCTGATAAATTTGGAGTGTACCGTGCTGTTTCGGGGAATGATAGACGCCAGATTGCGTCGTCGGTTGCGAAACGGAACGCGGTTCGTCCCGCACGACTTAAAACAGAGGGACAACCGGGGCGGACTTGCGAGGAGGAACCCGACCGATAGAAGGCGTAGAGAACAACGGAGGTGGCAACAGGGAGGCACTTTTGATCGAGTATCCTCTCGAAGCCGCGGCTCTTGGTCTCGATAGGCAGCGAACGGTGCGTCCTCGAGCGTAGCCAAGCTTGTCGCTGTGTTCCCTCGACGGGCCTATGCAACAGGAGCCGCGCGAGACCAAGGGAACGACGGTGACTCGGGACTCTCTCGAGGAGGCTGCCAACCGAGGCTGTTTCGGCCAAATTTGTCAATTAGATGAAGACGGGGATATACGATCGCCGTCCGAGCTAGCTTCCGACGGCTTACGGTCTCCGTGGACGCTTGCTGACAAACTGATTCTAACACACCCAGTGCAACCACGATCGGTGTCTCGCGGATTAGAAGATCCACCGGTACAAATCCCTCCGAGTTGCTCCTCCTTTGTCGTATCACCTCTGGATTTCTTCTTTGTTTGCTCATTTGGTCGAAAGATTCGAGTCGGCATCAGCGAGGAAGCTTCGTTGTGGAGCTTATTGTTGCACGAGTGAATTAGGTAGTAGCTTTTCCTGGAAGCTAGACTTTCGCCTTTCTGAAAGGGTTGCTGGCTTCCTTCGTGAGGATACTGGCCTTTTTCTTCACAAAACAGGTGCTACCTTCTTATACAAGTAAGCTATTCTATTCTCTCCCCTCGAAAGAGCGACTACTATCTAGATGGAGGTTATTCTTCCTCGTTATGAAACTACTGAAAACGAGAACTACCAATTTAGTTCACGACGAAAGCTTTTTCGTAAGAGTTTCTCTCCTCGAAAGAACTACTTCGAGAATAGAGGTTCAGAGGTTCTTCTTCTGCTAAAGCCATTGAAACGAATTCGATAAAAAGTATTAACTGTCAACAATCAGACATTTAATGTGCAGCAACCTAACAAGTATGAACACTCCCGTCGTCATCTTTCGTCGTGGAAGATTCATCCGCGATTCATCCGCGATTCATCCAGAGTGAAGAAGTGTAAATGCGCCTTTAGGAGCCAGCAAGCGGAAGGAATGGTCGAGAGAACTGTACAGAGTCCGGACAAGTGGCGGCCCCCGGCTTTCGTGCTGATCTTGCCAGTCGACTCTGCCAACAGGATAAGAAGGATGCCGAGGAAATTGAACATTAATATTCCCGAGGCCGGGACTCTGCCAAATTGGGCTGGTAGAATGGCTTGGCAAGCTGACGACGATAAAGAGAACAGCTAGGGAACTATCGCGTCGGCCAGGTTGTCCTGCGCTAATCCGGGGAAGATTAAAGCGCGGCAGGTCGCTTTCGCCAAACTTAATCATCGATTAAAAATTCCGTCTCTTCGGAGTCCCTTGGGCACGGATCCGCGAGCTTTTTGATGCGTTTATCGAGGCGGATCGGATTCGGCGGAGCGGAGTTGCTCTTGAATATGGAGGAGGCCAGGCCCGGCCTGAAAACATCCGGAACCCGGCCCGAATCGCGATGAACCGAACCTGCTTCGAGATCCACTTTCCTCTGGCTCTCGAACTGTTCTACTGCGTCGCACGATTTCACATTTTGCAACTTGTTTTTGAAACGCCTCGAGTGTTTTAAAAAGTCGATTGTACTAAAATTGAGCGACGAACGTGAGAGTCTCGATCGGGATGAGAGCTTGTTGATGTTAACACTGGAAATACCGAGCCATAAACGAGGCTGATGTTTATTCCTTTATAAGAATAACAGGACTGAATTTATTCAGTTCTCTTAGATAACTAGACTGCGGATTTTATGCATTTATGACAAAAACGGGCACGTACATTTTATAACAATGCACATGTTAAAAATATTTAAGGACATCAATGTATGAGTTTCAGCTTAATAGGATAATTAAAAGAAGAATACAATTTTTATTTGGCTCCTGTGTCCTGCAATCGATACGAACATTTTTTATTTCCCATTAAGATCCGCAGTGTGTAGATAACATACGAAGAGTCCATTAATTTTTGATTTATGAAGATTTGCCACTTCGACAGATGGTTAATAAAATTGTAAAAAATTGGAAAGAACAGCGTTTTTTTATAGAAGTGACTTGTTTCCGATTCTTCTACGATTATTGAAAATATAAAAGTGCTCTCACGCGGAATTTTCCAATGAACTTAAATACCCAAGCATATATTATAATAAAAATCGTATGAACGTTGGCTGGATCGAATCTTGTCGTTATTATAAAACAATATATGTTAGTCGTGTTGTGTGCTCGGAGATAGTCAAATTAGTTGAATCCACTTGGACGTCGGAAGTCGTAGCGTAATATTCAGAAACGTCACGCGACAATCATCCGCTGAATTGTTTAAATAATTCATGGAGGAGAAACGTGGAATTTAACACTAGGTTTGCGGGACTTGAGCATCCATGAGGATTTATTCAACAAATTTCTTTGGGACATATATATTGGGTTGGAACGAAAGTTCGGAGCGTTTGTAAATTAAAATTAAAAGCTAAAATTCAGATATTCATTCAATAACATATTTTCCATTCTGTTCTATTACTTTTTGCCATTTTCGAGGTATCTTCTCGTGTTATTGAATAAACATACGAATAAATACCTTAATCTTATCTTCGATTCTTAATTTGAAAACGCCACGAACTTTCTAAAAGTTCTGGTCTAAAAATTTGGAGAAATACATTCCTGTTATTTTTATAAAGCGACGTGAAATAGTCAGCTTTTGGTGCTCCGTAGACCTAGTGTTGATAAAATATTTTAACAAATGGAGCTAAGCAACGAAAACCTTAATTCCAATAAATAAACCAAACGATCGTTCACGCGAAATAAGAGATCTCAATTGCAAGACAGTAGAATGCGCTTTTACAATTCAAGCAGAAATTGTGTGGGAGTCGTAAATCGCCGGAAAACGGTTCTCCTCGTCCGCTTTCGAGGAGAATCAGTAGAAACAGACCGTGTCAGACATCCGGCAAGTCCAACTTCCGGTGCGATCGGTCTCTTAACGCTTTCTGGTTGCTGGAGGAGGGAGGGTCGTCGGAACGGAAGTCGTAGAAACTTTTGTGGTAATTGGATCGCGCGTCGATCGCGAAATATCGCAGTTTCCGACTGGTGGACGGATTTCCGAGCGTTATCGGCCGACAGCAATTTTTCCGGCGACGGATCCGCGTTCTTTTGCTTCCGCTCGACGGCCGCGAACGATTGTCGGGCGCAACGTTCTCCCGTTGATCGAGTTTCCCCCGAATTTTCCTCGGAGCGATTCGGCTACCGATAACGCCGCCTCGACTTCGAATCCAATTCCCTGTCCCGAAACTGCGGCACGCTGTATGTAACATACTCTTTTGTAACACTCTTTCCTTCCGGAACAGTGCTCGCGTCAAGAGGTTGTAGTAACGTCAGTTTTTATTGTCTAAAAACCATTTAAATCGACATCTTTTAACATCATTTAAATCGACATCTTTAAACATCATTTTAATCGACATCTTTTAACATCATTTAACTCGACATCCTTTAACCCTTTGCACTCCGAATTATTTTTCAATTTGATTGCCAACAACTCCCTACTACTTTAAGTTTTTCATTTGAAATTTACTTCAAAGGACAGTTCTTGACTGCTACTTATTTTAAACAATTTTGTTTACTAATTCTATTAAATATAGCTCTCTCAAATTTTGTTGTAATTTATATTTGTGGAACTTATATTTGTTTTTAACTAAAAAGCAAGACAATTTATTGGTTTTATTGGGAAGTTGGAATCAACTGGAACTCGGTTATCAATCTTTCAAAATGTCTTTATTAACGGCGACAGAAAGAAACGTCTTTCCTTGAAGAGGATCTGCAATTAACTAACTGAAAAATGACCTGAACGATACTGGACACTTGAAAAAGGAAACTGGTTCCGTATATACCTACGGGCCGCTTTCTGATTTTTGTTGGCTTGGTGCGTCAAGGGTTTTTCCAGACAAGACCCTTCTGCGACACATCCGGCAGCCCCTACTCGTTTACTACAAGAACATTTTTAGAAAGTCGAGACAATTTTGAAATTATCGGTATACACAATTAAATAAATAAAGGAAGAATCAGATACATATGAAAACCCGTTTCATTCACATTTTTCTTTTTCTGATGTCGAGTCACTCGACAAATGAGTGCAAAGGGTTAACATCATTTAAATCAATTGTTATTCAGAATTGTAAGGTATGATATTTGAAAAACTCAACTTGTCCGTGACAATTTTTATTTCTATATTTCGTAAAAAATTTCCAATCTTTTCCCTTGAACATCGACAACTTTCGCGTGCGGTTTCCCTTGTTGAGAATTTCTGTTCGCAGCTTCCTGTTGGTATTTTCGAGGCGACACAGAGTTTCGACGACTGTGCAATTTGCTGCCGCGAGGATCTGTACTTTCTCCATAGAGTTAGCATTACAGCAACAAGAGGGGGCGAGCGCAAGAACCGGGAACAATGGCGGAACTCGCGGCGATGTTTCCGGGCAACTTGGCGGACCGAGGATCCGGAAATTCCTGTATCTCATTAGCAAGGTAATCTAACGGTGACGCGCGGCCAGCGAAGTTAAATAACAGGATAATCGGATCAGGTGAAATTGAATAAAATTTCGCGTAACCGGTGGCCACCGCGGAAACTTTTGTCGCAGGCCGAAGAACCCTCGCACCCTATTAATTCTCTGTTGGAACTCGACAAGAAGCTGTCCCACCAAATCCGAAGAAGCTACGATTCCGGACCGATAAATTCGCAGCCGGGACATCGCTGGTTCGGCCTCGGTTAATCCCGACTTCGAAAACTTTCTAATCCTGCTCGAAATTAAGACCGGGAACAGAAACACTGTCGCCGAACTCGCACTCCCCGACTATCCGCACCTCTTTCGCCACCGATTTGGATTGCTCGCAATCCTGGAAACCGAGCTAACTGGGGGAAACGTTCCGTCCGGAAACTTCCGATCGAGGGAGAACTTTCCTCAACGTTCGATGTTGCTCCAGTTTAGCAACTGACGAATAAGGTAAATATTTCTAAGGTTAAACCTTGCTGGTTAAAACAAAAGAAGAATCAACTCGATCGGACTAGCAGTCTTCGAGTAAAAATTCTCTCTCCAAGCGAAGGCGGTATCTGACTTTGTTTATATTTCTCAGGCTAAACAAATGAAACGATCGCTACTAGAAAAATTCCCACGACATCTCGAACTTCGCTGCTTGAAATAAAAAATGTTTCGGCCCGATCCAACGAACGGTCTCCGCGATAAAAATTCTGGAGTACACTCCGCGGGGGTCCGTTAATTATTACTCCCTCTGTCCCATAATAATAGTAGCAGGTGAATATTTAAACGGGAATTATTGGCGAATGCAGCTGTAAGTTATGTTGCAGCGAAAAATTACGAAGCCTTCAATCAAAATCAATATTTCATGACATCTGTCATTTGTTTTGACACATCTTTCGATCTTTAGGTTAACCTAATTATCAGGAATTATAATTATTCTTCTAATTTCATCCGCTGATCGAAATCAATTGTTTTATTTCAGTTGGATATCAACCCACTGTAAAAGTAAGGTGAAAAAGAACAAGTTATGCTGGAAGCAACGAAGAACGATGGCTCCAATAATTTTCAGCTCACGCATGTAGGGAAAGTAAAGGTTCGCAGCCAAGGGATCCTACCTACAAGTTTAGAATTCAGTAACGAAATTATTGAAAAATTCAGAAACTATGTGAACATCCAAAATAAAAATTAGGAGTAATATTTCTAATGTAGTTTTTTGATAATAAATGTTGCGTTCTATATTTATTTTCTTCTGCTACTATTATTACGGGACAAATTAAATTCATCAACTGCTACTATTATTATGGGGCAGAGGAAGTATTAATTATTTAATTATTTCTGGAGCACGATTCTCCGACGACGTCCATGTACGGTCGCGGGATAAGAAGGCCACCTTGAAAACGAGCGTTGACTATGCTCCGCGGGGAGAAGGTCGGGCCGGCTTTAGTAACGTTATATTTATCGGCCGGCGTAATCGATAGTTCGTCTCCCAGGTAAACAGTGTGGGTGTAATCGTTATTTCGGGGGCAGTAGCGCGCCGTTGCATGGCCGTACTTGAACCACTTACGGCTCCGAGAACGAACTTGGTTCCCATGATCGGTCGTCGAAGGAGAACACGCGTGTCAAACCGGCCGCGAAAAAAATTCATGCGTCTCCTCCTTGCGCACCGATGCGCGAATACTATTATAGCGGTAGGATCTCCATCGCAGCTACCGAAGTTTCTCATGGAAATGAAGCACGCGTTGCACCGGACGCTTGCACGGCTTCGCTGCAGGCTCAATAGTAATAAAATCAAAATATTAACAGTATTGTACGGTTTCGTGCTCGCTCCGGTCCGTTTCCATTTGTGTCGAACCAACGTGGCCCGTCTCTACTTGAAGCGGTTTCATTAGTCGTAGACTTCTTCCACTTGCTTCTGCGGATGTCACGCTGATTAATCGCCTGCGAATCTTACCGAGTCTGTGATCAACAGACTGCGGATGTACGAACAACATTTTGTACCTGAATTGCAATATTTTGTACCTGAATTGCAATATTTTGTACCTGAATTGCAACATTTTGTACCTGAATTACAACAAACTCGAGTGAAACACAAGTTTGTCCTCTGTCCTAACACATTCGCGCCGTCACACACATGGGACCGTTCATCCAAGGTCACTTATTGGTTAAAATAATTTTATAGAGAATTTTTAAAATTAGAGAGGGTATATTACTAAAATTTGATTTTTTCAGATTTTGATATTACTATAAAAACCGATTAGACCTCTTTTTAATATAATATGAATGTCTATACAATATTTTGTACTAGGCTACTGTAAATTGCTGAATATAAGAAAACCTAAATAATATTCTTATTTTATATCGAATAAGTGACACGCACAATATATATTCAAAGTAAATTCAAAGTAAATATTTTACGTTTAATATTAAATAAAGATTTATTCTATATTTGAAAGCAATATTTTATTCATAATATGAAATGTGTATTTCTTCCATATTATGGAACAAATATATATTTTATGATAAATATAGAATATTTCTTGAAAATTAGGGAAAAAATATTCTGTTTCTAATATTACAATAAATAAAGATTCATTTTGTGTTGAGAAAGAAATATTTTTTTCTCATAATATAAAATAAATATTACCTGTACATTAGGAAAAAATATTCTATTCCCAATATTAAATAAACATCCATTTTACATTTGGAAAAAAATATTTTTCTCGTAACATGAAATACATATTTACTGTATATTTGAAGAAAAATGTTTGTAAAATAAATATTGTACGTATATTTGAATATTAAAAACAGATTGGATCTCTTTTTAATGCCATATGAATGTCTATACAATATGTTGTGCTATTAGGTAGTGAATTTTAATAAAATATAGTTAATGTGTATGATAATTAACTAATCCAAGTGTTAGTAAAACAATTTAATAGTGAAGAAAGAACCAGTTAATTTACTCAATAGGTCAAAAATAATATGATAGCGTCTCTCATACATGTATAATATCGATTTATTATAATGCCTGCCCGTTCCCACGCAAGTGTATTTGCAATTGCAATATTTGCCGAATAAAAACGCGGTAAATCCAGGGCTAATTAACAAAACTATTTGCGCGGACTCATCGGAGTAGAGGTTCGGCAAACTATTGTCAGAACCGTTATGGAATTATACGTCCCGCGGATGAACTAGAAACTTCTGTCGGAAGCCGCTAATTAGTAATTAAGTGTGTTCTTCGCCGGTGAATCTGAGAGAAGCGATGCAATTTCGCTGCTCGAAGAAAATCGAATTGTTCGCAGCGCCGTCCGCAAGCATTATTTGCGCCGGACAAATTAAATGCTAACGATATCGAATCATCGTATCAGTTTTGATCGAATAAAGTTGTCCCCGATCATCGTCGCCGAGAGTGCCTCGCTCGCAGCATTCTTTTGTTCATCTCGTTCCTCGGACTTCCGGAACCAATCGATTCCATCGCCTTTAAAGCGAGTCTCGCATTTCCTCTTTGCACAATCCTGCTCTCTACTCGCTGCTCTCGACTTCTTGACTTCTCATCCAGTCACGCCTCGAACTCTCTTTCCCTCGCGTCTTTTCTGTTCCTTTTCCAAACTGTTCTCTTTGTCGCGCAGCGAAATTGAAAATTTGAAACGTCCAATGAAATTCGCCAGACCGAATATTCTAACTTTACGCCACCGTAGAAAATTATTCATCGAACGTTCGCCGTGTTTTTTCCATCAATAACTAATGGAATACAATAGTAGGCACTGAAAGATCGTTCGAAAATTCTACTAATAAAATATTTATGCACCGCTGAGTTCACGACTTCACTGAATCTTGTCTTGTCGAGGCAAATTTTTGCGACGAGAATTTCAAACGGAATATGTACGAAGTGTGTACCAATTATTAACCTTAGATAAATATAATTGAATTCGCTTTATTCAACAACAAAGATCTCGTGAAGAATCTGTCTCGTACACTGCGGATTTGATGCATTTATTTATTTATTTTATTCATTAACAAAGGTGAATAGGTACATTACTGTGCGAAAAAAAGAAAAGCACATAGTATAATTATAAGATATAATGACAAACAGTATCTCTATGTAGAAATTGTATTGTACAATGATTGATTTATTGCATTTAAAGTATTAGACAATCCGCAATAACACATATATATTCTCAGAACTATTCAATTAAACAGCGGACTCCTTTTCCAAAAGTTACTGTGTTCTGTCTTGATTATTTTACGCTGTTCTATTAAATATGGCCGGGTGTTTCTTTCTTTTGCACAGTAGCGTATATCATGAAACAGTAGAAAGATAAGTGGAATTTAACCTTATCAACATTTTCTATTCCGTTCCAGTACCTTGTAAGCGATGCAGAAAATTTTTATTTCACAAATAAAAATCCTAGTTATACCTATAGTCATCGGTGATCACACTAAGACCAAACAATATCCGAATGTTTTAACGACGGTATACATATACCGCAGCGTCCTTCGTCGGTAGTTCCCGTGCGCCATTGGTCCGTAATCGAGCGTCCAATGGGATTAAAGCGAGAAGATTCAAGGTTCGAGAAGCTGTTCAGCGATTGCGGTAAAGCCGCGCACGAACAAAGAGAGCACCGATTTAACAAGCTGTTATTACAGAAACGGTAAATGTAATTGCCGTTATTTGTTGCGAAATGAAATTCTCCTGTTTATCGAGCGGGCCGATCTTTATCGAGCTAGTCCAGCGTGACGCACGCGATCGAGTTCGCGAGAAAAAGAGAGAGAGAGAGGTAGAGCGAAGAGATTCGATTTTCTCGATTGCACGAGTAGCGGCACACAGAGAGTACGGAACGTAAAGGAACGGTCGCACGCACGTGCACGCGCACGCACGTACCGCCTGCTGTTTAATGGACTTTTCTACTTAGAGGCCAACGAAGTGCTCGTACCGATCCTCGAACATCTTTCCCCTTTCACGTGAAACGGCTAATCCACCCTTGGACGCCAGCGCCGCGTGATTTCTGCCTGGATCTAGCCGAAGTAAACAAACCTGCGACCGATCCTTCTATCGATCCTACCGACTCGCGTTCTCGAACCCCGTCCAGAGAAAGTCAAGAGAAAGTCGCTGCGATCCGCGACAGATTTAAATTGAATCTATTAAGGTTGGCAACTAAGTCCGCGACCTCCACATTCTCTCGAACAAAGTCGTTTAAAAAAAAGATCAATCGCAACATTCAGAGCTTTCCAATGATATATGTACAGTTCAAAAGGAATGGTCGTCACTGACTGAGGTTATAATGATACGATAAAAGAATTACGAAACAAAAGGTCGCGAGTTTAGTTGCCAACCTAATATCCTAGAAAAGCTAAGGAGAACTTATAACCGTTCTTCGACAAATCACTTTTCTCGTATTTTATCAGACAAATTATTTCAACTATGAAGGTCATTGTTGAAATAAGTGCTATTAGCGGTCGTGTTAGCCACTTGCCCTACGTTTTCTTTCGTGGTAATTGCAAACCTTCAGGAAAGAGTCGTGCATGTTCGCTTTCGAGTGAAATTGCACTTCCGAAAGTTATCTCGTTTTTGCAACAATGGTCATTATGTTTTTCAGACAGCGAATAGAAGAATTTATGAAAACACTGTTATATTACTTTCCACCTAATTAACATATTACTAGAGAAAATTAATTTCTGTTCCACCTCAGTTTGTTGCAATTCAGATAGAAAATTTTTATTTTGCATAAAGATCTGTCTAGAAGAATTGATAAAAACACTGTTATATTACTCTCAACCTAATTAACATATTACTAAAGAAAATTAATTTCTGTTCCACCTCAGTTTGTTGCAATTCAGGTAGAAAATTTTTATTTTGCATAAAGATCTGTCTAGAAGAATTTATAAAAGCACTGTTATATTACTTTCAACCTAATTAACGTATTACTAGAGAAAATTAATTTCTATTCCACCTCAGTTTGTTGCAATTCAGATAGAAAATTTTTATTTTGCATAAAAATCTGTCTAGAAGAATTGATAAAAACCCTGTTATATTACTCTCAAGCTAATTAACATATTACTAGAGAAAATTAATTTCAGTTTGTTGCAATTCAGGTAGAAAATTTTTATTTTGCATAAAGATCTGTCTAGTAATAATCAGAAGCAAGTAGAGGCGATCGATGACAGTCAGCCGCAAGTGGAAACGGTCTACAATGATCAGGTGCCAGTATAAACAATTTTCAAGGTTCGGTGGACCGCGGATGTTCATGCAAAATAAACATGCAAGAAACTAGTACTCCAACTATAAGTGGGAAATAATGTGTTAGTATTACTAAATTATTAAATTCTAAACAGAGTCGGACGCCAGTAGAATCAATCTCGGTAAGTCAGACGCAAGTAGAACCGGTTGACGGGCGAGCTGTCTGATCGATATAGACCCACTCTACTAGTTGCTGGCACAGTCTGTTGGTACAATGTAACGGAACTATCAACGACGTCGCCTATAGTTGTCCATTAAAAATTCACTGAGTACGTCTGACCAACGCAAACCTGCTCCACTTCTTTCGCATCGAATCATCGGGAATACGGGCAAGCCTTCGGCAATAAAAAGATTGTGTTTAATTAGCCTTCACTTTACGCGTGCACGTTCCCCGGCAGCTTATTGGCCGTCCCCTCTGCTTAATTATGAACGGACTGCGGATGTATATTTACGCGGCCGCGACACGCTCGAGCTACGTAAGGCGCAATTAAACGTGTTCGGTTTGATAAATATTAATGAAACGGCCGCTTTGTTTCAACCCCGTGGACCCGAGCACGGCCGGAATACATTTCGTTCCTAACCCAGATACGTCCAAATTTTTTATCCCCTCGAAATATTAAGCGTGTTACGCGCGGGAGTTCGCGTGGAACTCTCTCTCGGTAATTGCCTCGCGAATTATCCACGCTGGAGGGTTGTCGACGAGTAGGCTAATATTCCGAAGAAATGCTCGAGAGGGCAGGGGACAGTTTGCTCGGGCGTCTTTGCGAAATCGTTTAGGGGTTTATTACGCACCCGACGCGACTCGAAGCGAGGCAACGCGAGGCAACGCGAGGCAACGCGAGGCGAAGCGAGCGTGCTCGCCCGAGTAAGGTCAGCCCGTGTTTCAGCTGCTTAATCTTGATTCGCACGCGAGTTTTCAGCCGCGACCGAAGCCGGATCGCTGGGTCAAGGTGCAGCCGATGCAGTTGCAGTTGCACGCACCCCCACCGTCACGGCTACGCTCCTGTCGCACCTGTCGCAACGCGGACCAACGGATCTCGTGTTGGGACACTTTCTTGAATTTCGAATCTATATATATATATAATATAAATTATATATCTAATATATTCTGACTAGACTGCGGATCTTTATGCAAAATAAAAAATGTTTGTGTTATTTGCAAGGCACAGGTTCAAGATAAAACATTTTTTCATCATTTAATTATCTTATTAATGTGAAACCAATACACTGATGTCCTTAAATCTTTTTAATTTGACCACTGCTTTAAATTGTGCGTGGCCATTTTTATTATAAATGCATAAAATCCGCAGTCTAATTATGACTAATTAGAATATATTATTCCGATTTTCTCGAAAACGAGCTGCCAAACGAAAAAATGTTGTTCCTTTTTTTCGACTTATTTTTACATGTAGTATTACCCCCTGCTCGATTGTACCGGCCACATAATATATGTACATAATATATAATATATACAGAGTGAGTCACCTAACTTGGGGTTATCATCCCAAATATCTTTGTTTTTTTTTCAGAGATATATTAAATGTCTTGAGGATAAAGTTGAATGGTAAAATGGGGCTCATACGATACCAAAAAAATTTTTGTTTCCATGTAAGTCTTGTTAGAGATATCCAGGTCACCTCCATTTTTTTTAAATGAAACCACCTTTTTTTAAACGTCTACAATGATAGTCCCTTTCGTTACGAATTCAGTGACTATAATTACTCAAGGTCATTTAAGGTATGTATATATTGTATATATATATATATATATATAAAATAAAAGAATATATGATTTAAATTTAAAAGAATAAAGAATTAAAAGAATAAGTAACTAAATAAGAATAAATATAATAAGAAAGAAATAAAAATATAATACATATAGTAATTATAAATATACAGTTAATGTCAACTAAACTTATTTGTTAAAGCAGTCTTTAATTTTTTTTTAGCCATCGATTGTTTCGAGATCTCTCATTCACCGATTCGGATAATCGGTCGCTCTACAGTACATGAAAAGAAAACTGTTTCTGAGCGTAAAGCTTTCTGATTTTCGGAACCACTGTAATAAATAGTAATTGTAAGAAATAGTGCGGAAACGAATGATTTCTTTCTCCCTTTCGGAATAGAAGAGAGAAGGAAAGAGGAGAGCCGTGCAAGTCGCGGGCTTGTCACCGGAATTCGAGCGGCCGGATCAGCCTTGGGGCGAGTTTCCATCGCGACACGCGATCCACGCTCGTTTCGCCGACAAATCGTGCCCGTAATCGGTGCAGTTTCGCTTTTCGTTCGGCCGATAAAATCCCGGGAGCCCCGGGAGTCGAGGAACGAAAACAAAAATGAACACACGCGCCCTCCGGTCGAGTCGCCGTCGTCTGTCGTCTCGCGTGCGGCCCCGAGCGCACACCGACACACGAGATTCGTGACGATTTCCCGGGATCGAGATCGACGATCACGTGATCGAGACACGAAACGGAGAAATTTCTCTTTCGAACGAACGTCGACAGTCGCCGGAATCTTGAAAAGTAATACAAGTTTCACACTGAAAATTAACCCTTACGCAGACCAAACTCACCCCCGAAATTCAAATTGTTATTTCGTGTAACAACGAACGTAAAGTACTTATTTAACAGATAGACCTTCCTTCCATAACAAATTAAATGGGTTCGAAATAATGCAACAATGCTTTTGAAAGGTTTACATATTTTTTGTTTTATGTTCGACCGACCCAATTTTATCATAAAAGCATAAAATCCGCAGTCTAATAATCACAGTCTCCCGTGTGCACAGTCCTGTGTGAAATAATACGAATGTAACAGTTCTTTGATATTTTTATGCATTATTGTTGCATTACCAGTGACATTTTTTATCAAACAGATAATGTGCAATATTGTTTTATGTAGCATATTGAATTGAAAATTAATTTGCACAATGCTGTGGATTATCGGACAAACCGAAGCGGTGTGGCGAACCAAAGTCAGCTGAACTCGGCTCTAGAATTGTTAATAATTCCCGCGTCGAAGGACGAGATGAACTTTCTCATTTTCGAAAAATTGAACCTGCCACTTTCTTTAATTAAACCACTTTCCCCGCTGGAAGGGCCGAGAAATAATGGGAGACATAATTGAACAAAAATAACGAGTTAACGCGTGCTCCCCGGTGAACAAGTTAAGAAATCCTCCTAAAGGTATAATAATTTAGACGATACCGTGCAGCGATTCTTTCTCTCTCTCTCTCTCTCTCCTTCTTTTTCTTCGGAGAGAAAGCGAGAATTTTTCCCCTTGAACTTTTTCAAGGGTTGCTCGGCGAATCGCGTGTATTTTCACGCCGAGTCGAATCGGGAAGCTCCCCTTTATTTAAATCGACCGAGGAATAATCGGCGTTAATTAATTCCCTCGCAATTAGCCCTCGCCCCGGTTTCGAGTTTTCGGGTTCGGGGAGGAAATGGATTGAAAGAAATAATGCCTTTGCGATCGAGCTGCGCCGGAAATCGGCGAAGAGAGCCCCCCTTAAGCTCGCCTTAACTCGCGTTGTTAATTCACCGTTGTCGTTTTCTTTTTCCTTTAATAGCCTCCGGTACAAAGAAATTCGGGAATCAACGCAACTGTACCTGCGCCGGTGCTCTTGTCGAAAATAATTCCCTATTGTCTCAATTCGTAATTATCCGAATCTGTTTTACGCCAATGTAAAACGATTCTTGTGAAATCTTGGTGATTCTTGGTGAAAATTTATTCTGGAATTGTATTATAACTGTGGATTTTATGCATTTATACCAAAAACGAGTGGATCAAATGCAAAGGACATTTAAAGAACTGAAAAATGCTGCTGGATTATTTTCAGCTAGTTGAAATAATTCCGAAAAGACATAAATGTCTGCAGTCCAATTATCAAATAAATAAATCTTGTTCTATCTGAACAGTCTACGTTCCCTCGGATAGTTAATTATAGCTATCTAGCTCTGAATGATCCTAATAGTTGATTATGCATATAGTTGTAAAAAAGGTCTGAGAGAATGTTGAACAGAGCCTATTAAAAAGTTCTCTCTTATTTCCACCGAAATCGATCGGCGACACCTCGATAAGGGGTTGAACTGACCCCGGAGGCGGTTAGAAGATGTAAATAAATTTTCCCCAACAACGAGGGGGACTCGAAAGTTGCGCGAACAATAGGAGAGAGAGTTGTTGCGGGGTTGTTTCGGTATTTTGACGTTGACGGTTGGCTGTGCACGACCGACCCCCTTTCTTCTCTTATTCCTGTCCCCCTTTCGGATCTTCCGTCGATCGCATACCCTCTCCGGCGCCAAAAATAGTCGCAGCTTTACAGAAAATTTATGTCAAGTCGAGGGATGATCGCGACGACGCTGCCAACGGGGTGATGACATCGACGAGCTATTGTCTACCCTTCTTTTCCCGTCTTTTCACCCCTGTATCTTCTCCCCGCCGGCCCTCCTCTTACCCCCCACTGCGTCCTCTTGCATTACTGTCTTTCATGCTGTCGACTTATACCACCATTGTCGTCTCTTCCGCGACGAATATCTTTCCCTTCCGGCTTTATTTTTTCGGCAAGGGATGATTTATTACGTACAGTACAACTTTTTAGAAAATTTGTGTTCCTTTCCACGCGATTCGATTTGTCTATTTTATTCTGCCCTTTTGGAAATTAGGCAAACTTCATAATTAGACTGCGGATTTCTATGCAAAATAAAAATGTTTTGCATTGATTGTAGGAAGCAGGAATAACACAAAAATTAATTTCATCCCTTAACGACTTTGTTACATTACAACATTCTTGAATTTTTAAAATCTTTTACTGTTTTATATTTCGCCCAACCAATTTCTTAATAATTACTGCGATTACTCTATTGATGGGTTGGGCCACCCTTAGTAAAATTTTGTTGCATAAAATAAGATTAAACCTGCAGGCATAAACCTCCGTAATCGAAGCTGCGATTATTCTAAATTAAAGTATCAAATTGAAACTTTGAAGCCTGGTTTTTTCCACAGAATAAGATTTTTAAACTCGGACGCATGAATACCTCTCGAATTACAAAATACTAATAAATTGCCAAGAAATGAGAAACTGTCAGACAATTGACAATTCAAATGGACATCACAGAGATAGTTCTCCTCGTGCAGAAGGCGAGAGTGTAGGAGGATTATATAATCCGGTGGCGTATAGTGCTCGTGTGTCCGTCAAAATTATCGCCGGAGCAATCGATGCCGACTTATCTCGAGGCTCTCGGTAAAGGTCGGGTCGTCGATTAGCTGTGATCCACGGTCGATCTACGATTACGAATCGGACAGGAGAACGATCTTGCTGAAAGCCTCCGCAATGTTTCCTGTCAGCAAACGCGGCGAATGCTCGAATATTTTTGGTTTCGCGTTTCAATAATCTAGAATTGTGTGTTTCAATTTTGATTGTTTACACGCTTGAATCTTCTGGCGCCCGAATGAAATAAAACAGGCCTTGACCGCTCCTGAGCTATTTCAATTCTGGTTTTCTAGCCACTCAAGTCGCAGGCCTAGACCTCCAATCTTATCTTGGAGGTGTTCGTTGCAACGATTGAGCGTGACAAAGGGATGTTTGCCTTTTTATTCTACCGTTTCTACTCCCTGTATTTGTATCTCACCGCTTTTACTTGGAATATACCGGGTGTCCCAAAAATGTTGTACTTAAAAGAAATGATTTTATTAAAATCATTTGATGTAACCTTTCCCTTTTTCCCCGGAAAAATATTTTCCGCGGCTTTGTTGAAGACTCATTCACGGAAAATAGGGACCAATCACAGCGCTGTTACTTCAAATGACTTCAGGAATCACCCATTTTAACACTAGGTTTACGGGACCCGTCAAAATGACGGCTTCTAATATTTTTAATGTGCGATTATTGAAATTGTAAAGATGTTTCCCTGAGGAATTATTTACCAAATTTATTTCTTTTGGAATACATTATTGGAGAAATGGCCAAAAATTTGGATAGACACATTCTTGTTATGTTTATACAATAATGTGAAATAGTTATTTCTAGAGCTCCGTAAACCTAGTGTTAAGTACTACATTTTTGGAACACCGTGTATTGTGTCTACATAACAATTAGATAGCGGTGCAACTCGAAAGAGTGCAAAGATTGAATTTGAGAGTATCAATATACTGTTTCCAACTTTTTGAAGTTATATTTTCATTCTGCTTAACCCTTCGCACTCCGAATTATTTTTCAATTTTCTTTGCCAACAACTCTCTATCATTTTAAGTGTTTCATTTGAAATTCACTTCGAAGGGCAGTTCCTTGATTGCTGCTTATTTCGAACAATTTTGTTTACTAATTATATTAAATACTACTCAAACTTTGTTGTAATTTATATTTGTGGCACTTATACAGGGTGAATCACGAATCGTGATCAGTAGAGATTACTCTGTGATTAGCTGTCCGATTGAAAATGTTTTTATCACATATACATGATTTACAGGTTTCTGTAAAAAAAATTAACAAAAGCAAAAGATTTTTTGTAATTATTTTAATGTTATGATACGTTTCCGAATTCCTCCTTGAAATCCTCCAAGTAGGTGTAAAAAAATTATGGGTGTATTTGCAAAAAGTTGAAAGTGACTTTGAAGAATCATAAAGAAAAAGAGTTGACGAAAAATTTGCCATAATCACGTGAAAGCTCTCTTGGAACCGTGCTACACCCGATAAAAACATTTTCGATCGGACTGGTAATAACAGAGTAATCTCTACTGATCACGATTCGTGATTCATTTGTTTTTAACTAAGAAATAAGACAATTAAATAAATAAAGGAAGAACCAAATACATATAAAAACATAAGTTTTATTTACATTTCTGTTTTTTTATGTCGAGTCACACTCGACAAAGGAGTGCAAAGGGTGAAAGATCGGCAGTCGACTTACAAATAAAAAATCTGGAGTAAATAATTAAGTAAATTGAGTTGCACGAGCTTCGCATTAACGGGCACAATTAATCGGGAACCTGCAGTACAGTCGTTTCGCAGGTTCCGGGTATCTGGCGTTCTCGGATGGGCACGTAGGACGTAGAATGCAGATGCACCGAGAAATATTTCGCAGTGGCGCGCACACACGCGTACACAATCGTCAGATAATAGTGAACGATCGAGGGGAGAACGATAAACGAAACGGTAACTCATTGTCCGACCCGGAGAATTGGCCGGAATTTAATAGACTTTCGATGCGCGGCTCGCCGGCATTGTACACCCTCCCTCTATTCCCTTTCCTCTCCTCTCTCCGGGTTGTTCTCACCCTCTCTCTATCTCTGCAACCAACCCCCAACTAGCGCCTGCCGCGGGCCCGATCATTGAAAATTGCCGATATTCACCGATGAATACGGAATACGGAACGATCCCGTGAATGACAACGAGATAACCGAATCGACGACGGTATCTCCGTTATTAGGAGAGGCCGACGAATCCCCGGAATAATGGCCACGCGACCGTACACCTATGCACACCTGCACAAGCGAAGCATTAATCTCGAATGCATTCTACGTTTTCGCCCGGATGTCGACGTAGACGACTGTAATTCTACTGAAAACATTTGCGTACATCGTTCCGTTAATATACAAACATTTTCCGCAACTTATGAACGTTCAATTGATTGTCAGATTGGAACGAAACTGATTCTGGTGAATGTTTTCTTACGTCTACTTGGACTCGATCAAAGAGAGACATTATTTTGCAGAGAGCGGATACTTCAACTTCGGACAGTGGATAATTTTTACAATAAAATGGTGGACAACGATATGGTGCATTTAATAAATTAGTTCCAGCTTATCAAAATTGTTAAAGAAAGAAATTTTTGTTTGGTTCCTGTGTCTTGTAATTATTGCAAACAATTTTTATTTTGCATAATGGTCTGTCTACTGATCACTAGACTGCGGATCTTGAATGATCTTGAATGAGCGGAACTTGATCACTAGAATGCAAAATAAAAATTTCTTACCTGAATTACAACAAACTAGAGTGAATTAGAAATTTATTTTCATCTCTATTACGTTTAGTAGATTGAGAATAATATAATAGTGTTTTTAAATTCTTCCAATGTTTTCGCTGTTTTAAATTACACCTATTCATTTTTTGTCAGAAATGCACAAAATCCGCAGTTTACTGATCACATATGTATGAAAGGGAAGTCGTTCGTCTGTGCGGATAAATAAAATTTCCAGTGTCCCCGTTCGGAGGAAGGAAACTTTCGCTGATCGACCCGAACGGACACCGCTGATGGAGCAAACAAGACAAAAAAGGAGAGAAATTATCGCACGCCTCGTTGGAAAAACAGCTCGGTTAACGAATAGGATCCGCGTCGGATAGGAGAAGTCGGTCGACGGCTGGCCATTTATCAGAGGGGAATAATTGACGTCGACGCGACAGCTCGCGGGAGAAGCGTCTTCGGTTATCCTGAACGCGTCCTCTCGCCGTTGCAGTTTGTCAATGTCCAGGGACCCGTCAAAAACGCGAAGCTCTCCCTTTTACTGGGAAGCCTCCCCTCGACCGTGCCCTTTCATATATTCGATGTTAAAACCATCTGTATTCATTTCAGGATACGGGAGCTACGTAGACATTTATTTCTTTTCTCGGTGACTTTGTACAGGTGTTTTTAATTATTCAAATGTTTTCACTGCTTCGTATGTGATCTACTCATTTTTACTATAAATACAGAAAATCCACAATGATATAAATCAATATTTACCGAATGATATACAGTGGGTGTACAAAGTGTTCGTACACCTTTTAAAATAGAATAACTTTTTTATAATTGTACCAAACAACCTGATTTTTTATAATCAATTAGAAGCATTGGTTTACGAAACCAGCCTTATGCATATTTACGATTATTTTTTACTTGATCCCGATATTATAATCTTGGTATTTACATTTACAGATATATATTTTTCGACCAACCCTTCGACGGCGGAGCCTGGGTTTATTTCGACCCAGAGTATCAGAATCGTCATTTAATTTTTAGCAAATGAATGAAATGCATTATTACGAACAACAGAAAGACTAATACCACCGAAAATATGTTTATAAAAATTGGAAAGTAAAGCAGCGAATAGTCCTAAAAAATTATAGAGTATAGAATTGTAAAACCGGGTCGCCGTTCAAGGGTTGACATTGATTCAGTTTATAATGTACAGGGATGTTTCAAGGAAGGGGTGCAATTACACATCTAGTACGAATGTCCGCTCGCAACATTTTCAATAAATTTCTCTTGCATCCAGTAGAATATATGAGTTTCACGCACACCTTAGGCCGGGAACACACCTATCGCGCTCGCGATAATAAAGCTGCGAGATACGACGAAAATCCGATTCGAAATTCCCGGCGACACGCGACCTGCTCCGGAGCGGAACGAGAGTCTGCCTATTAAAATGATGAAACGGAAAGGTTACACACAGAGGAAATTCCTCGAATTTCGAGGATATTTGCAGCCGCCGCGTGCTTGCGCTACCACTCTCTCTCTCTCTCCTCTCTCTTTCTATCTCTCTCTCTCTCGTTACGAAGTTACTAGACGGTCGATAATTCGTGCTCCTCTAATATTTCTTCGTCCCCGATTCTCCTCGGAGAGAGGATTCCCTCGAGCGCTTTTAAGTATTTTTCTATCTTTAGAGAGCGCCGCGCCATTTTTAGAACACGTCCCACTTCGCGAATCTTCCCCTCTATTTACGTCCGCGCGCAGCTTTTCTGTGTGTATTCATTTTCGAGATCCTCGAACCCACGGCTTTTCTCTCTTTTCCGGCTCTCCCCCCTCTCTCGCTCTTTCCTCTTTTATATACGGGCAAAGCCTTTCTGGCATTTGGCTTGCTGAAAACCTGCGGCGGCGGCTGCCACCGCTATTGTGCCGCGGAATCGGCGATACAATTTGTCCATGTGCTTCCATTCGTTATTCGTTTGCCAGTCGTTTCCGAAAATCATCTGGGCACGGCCCCGCGTGGGCTGGGGACGTCGATACAGCCGGAAAGAGGCTGCTCTTCTCTCTCTCTCTCTCTCTCTTTGCTCTCCGAAGAGAGAGGACACTTCGGAGAAATGGATACTGAATCTACTCCCACGGACAGAATCCAGAATTAGCCACGCACACCAACTCTCCCAGAATAAGGACGATTATTAACCTCCCCCCCATCCGCGTTGTTAACTACGTTTCGGCTAATAATTAATTCCGGAAGCTCAACCATGCGTGACATTTACCCGCTCGCGTCCTGACATTCTAGAGCGCGTACACACAACTGCACAACCGCCCTCCGCTAATTCCTGCCGCTATTTTCTTCTTCTTTATGCATTCCTGTTTCCAATCCATCGTTTGTCTGTGTGCGTTGGCATTCGGTGTACGTGGGAATCTCTCTGGCGCCTGCGTGGGGGAATTGTTACCAACCCAATTATTACTATGCACACACGGTGTTACCAGTTTTCATCGTTTGTATTATTTTTTGTCCCCTGGAGAAATTCTTTTCCCGGTCCTACACTTTCGCAAAGTGTGCTTTGATGTTTTTCCTCGTTTATATTGTTGTGTACTTGTAATTTTGTAGTTTTTTGAACCTGGACAAATTTCGAAGGAAAATCGATTGCTGTGGTTAGAGTATTCGAAGGAGGATTCGAATCCGGGCCATCCCGCTGGCAGCCGAGCACAGAACTCTCCAAGGCACGGAGACTCACGAATCGGACGGCCCCTCGCAGACAATTATAATACGAGTAATAGTACGAGTAATATACAGGCTGTCCCGAATTTAAATGGCAAAACTTCAGGAGCGTGTAGGGGACCGAAAAACTGAGACAAAAAGTCTTTTAGAGGTTTGCTTCGTTTTGGAGAAAATCGCAAAAAAAAGAAACAGAACAAGTTTTCATTTTTGTACTTATTTATTTACATTTTAGTTATCATCTATTTAATTGTTCAAAATGTTGCCCTCTTGCAGCAATGCAAGCATTACATCTAGCACTGACTTGATAAATTGCAGCTAAACATTGTTTCGGTGATATTTGGTGCACTGCATCTATGATTCGGTCTCTTAATTGCTCTCTTGAATTGATTGGCACCGAATAAACTTTCTCCTTCAAGGTTCCCTACACGAAGAAATCCATGGGTGTCATATCAGGTGATCGGAGTGGCTATTCCTTAACCAAGCTACTATTCCTCCATGTCCAATCCATCGTTCGTACTCGAGAGAGCAACTAACAACGAGATATTGAATTTTTGCGATTTTCTCCAAAACGAAGTAAAAACAAGCAAATCTCTAAAAGACTTTTTGTCTTAGTTTTTCGGTCCTCTACACGCTCCTGAAGTTTTGCCATTTAAATTCAGGACACCCTGTATAGTAAGAACAAAGTTTCAACAATTTGTTAATGCTCCTCTAAAAATATTATAAAAATTCTCTGAATGGCCATTCTTTGCTTGCTAATATATTAACCTCTTGCCGGCTGCTCTTTACTTTACCGGACCCAAAATTTTTGGCTTTCTTCTATAAATTATTATGTATTTGGTATGCAATCCAGTAGATTTCTTTGCATTATTCGGCAGCATAAAATAGCTCGTGATAAAATGCCTCGTGAACGAAAAAATAGAACTTTTGAAGACGGTAGCGTCTTACATCAATCTTTTATCTAGCGTTTTTGGCTACTGAAAAACCCCATTTTTGTATTATCGAGAAATGAGAGCTTGTAGTTCTGGAAAAAAGGAGTCTAGTCCCTTAAAAAATTGATAAATAAAAGATAAAAAAAGTAGTCTTGAGCAATATGAATTTTATAGTTGTGAAAAGGGGTCGCAGTTCGAGAGTTAATAAATTGCAAAATGGTGGACGTGGCATATGCGCGACGATGGTTAACTCCAATGGAGTAGAAAGAGCCGTGGCAGCAGTTCAGTGGGTGAAACGCGTAGTCGATCGTTCGAGGATCGATATTTTTCGGAACTCGGTTTCTCGTTCGCCCCGAGGATGAAAATATCCTATAGCCTGGACAATTTTCCGGTATTATTGGGCCTGTATTTCCAATCCATTTTTCCACTCTCCGGAAGTGCAACGGGATCGATACCATTCCGTTACCGATCGCGCAGACGATAGCGTTAATCCGGGAAATATCGTGGGCGAAAAAATTCGTTCGAAATGCACGGAAACATTCTCGACGGTTGGAAACAGCGTAGAACGAAATGCTCCGCGAAACAGAGCCATGAATACCATTCCTATACGCATCTCTAAACTTCTCCACACTCCTCGGGCACCTTTTATTCATTTCCGGCCGCTTCATGCGAGACACGTAGCTCGCGTTATCTTAGACAAGGTGCACGTCCTCGCAGATTTTTCGCCGAGTTTCATTCGGACAAAGGGCGTGGCTTTGTTCGTGCTAAATTGTCCTTTGTCGTTTAAAGCGTGGGCGAAAAATTACTGTAACATAGTTCCAGTCACTTTTCACGGAATTAAGCTTGTTTCTCTTTAGTATGTACAGCTTTAAACACTTTTCATGAAACACTTTTCACACTATTACATTCGATTGTGTTAAATTATTATCGCAATGTTTAACTACGAGTAAATTGCATTGAATTGGAGTTCAATATTTCTTCTTCGTTCGCGTGACGATCCAGCTCGAATAAAAATGTCGGTGTTCGAGTTAAAATAGCTTCGAGTACCAAGGTTTAACGTTAGAATCACCGGAGAAGGTAAAATCACACAAATTTTTCGTTTAACCACTACTAAAAGCACAAAGGAGCCTTTGTAGAATATTTGATCGCGATAAAAATCACCCAGGCTCCGAATTTCCGGGATCTCGAAATTTTTACATTTTAAAGACTCCGATGTAGCTAGTGAAAATTTGAATTTACAATTCATCCACTGCGAGAGCCACGAATTAGTTCGCTTAATAATTTCATAGGTAGAAATTATTCATTCCGGTTTCCAGGAACAATCCTCCGAGCAGAACCCATAGAGAAATTCGGAATACAAGCTTCCGGATCGTTTCATTGATGGAACATTTATTAAACAAAAAAATAATAAAATCGATACGAACCTCGGTTCCGATTTTTCTGGTAGGTGTCTCTCGCTTCGAGAGCCGGCTTTAATAAGCGACCTAAAAAAGTCGAAACAAAAAAAAATACATAAAAACGAGGAAAAGCTAATGTGCAGTTAGCGTTTGCTACTGCCGCGCACAATGCCGGGGAGAACGAGCCTCGTTTAATATTCTAAATAGGAGAACGGGCCGCCACGTCGGACGAGATATCGAGGAAACGTGGCGGCGATAGCTGCCTCTTCCGCCACTCTGTTCTCGAGCCACTTCCGGTCGCCTACTGAGCGCCGATCCTGAATAGAAACTGATCAGCTTTCGTCCTCTCTTCGTGACAGTAGCGTTTATTAATTTTCATTGATGAAAAATTACCATGTTCTTGTTCGTTCCTCAGTGGAAAATTCTTTTCAAAGGAGCCATTGCACGGGGTTGGAAGTAGAGACTTCAGCCTTCAAAATGAACCTAGATACATTATCGTCCGATTTTTTTCACCACCGGTACAGCATTTTTCAGTCAAGATGGATTGAGCTTCATTCTGACGCTGCCGGCGCACTCAATGCGTGAACAAGAAATCGTAGATCACAATCTTTAGACTTGATGAAGAACGAAGAGACTTCAACCTTCGAATCCACGGTAATTTTCGATATCAAATTTTTTACATCCTGCACACGTATTTTAATTTGTACAATTTTCAGAAGTTACCATTTTATACGTTCTTCTTCGTTTTCAACGCGTTGAATTATGCCGTCTACGAGGGAATTGGTGTACTTGCGACTTCATTTCCCGGTAATTGAATTCCACAATTTTTGGGGCGAGCTGTTCGCCGTGGAATCAGCCCGTTATCCGAGAATCGGAAGCGAATAAATCGCTGATCGAATTAATTGCCGCGAAGGGAACAACGTTTCGTCTCCCAATTTGTAATGCTGCCCTGCTACTGCTAGGCCTCTGCGGCTCGATGAAAATAATTGGCGAAGAATTGCAAAACACCCGAGCTCCAGGGACACGTCTGGAACGTAGGGCAGGGTTCGTGTGCCGACACGCGCTCGCTCGGATTCATTGACAAATTGATATCCGTCGCGTGTGTCCGGCAATTAACGTCCGTAATTAAAGCCGCGTTTATTTCCTCTCTGGAAAGGCCGTTTGTCGCGTGCCGTCGAAATTGTTTATGCGCGGGAGCAGCGAGCCCGTTCGGGCTAACAGGTGAGGGGACAAAGGCGAATAAAATTTTCGGCCCGGAACTTTTTCAATAAACCCTCGATACCCTCTCGTACAGTCTCCGAACCTTGACCTTTCGCTGACCGAATACAAATGCAGTGATATCTCCTTCATTTTCCTTCTCCCAGAGGTCCCATAAATTATTAATTTCTCAATAGACGGATAGGAGATTCTTCGAACACATTCGTTTCTCAAATGAAATTTTGTCTCTCTTCAGATTCACAGTACATTCACATCGATAACACCACAATTTTATTCATATACGGTTAAGAGCATAACTCTGATCACACACACTTTAAATCAGAATAACTTTTTTATGAATTGACCAAACGACTTCAACTTCTCTGTAAGGCTAGAGGAACTAGGTTAGGTAATGTCTAAAAAAATATGTTGGAAAAATGCATTTGGTCGGAATTGTGAGAAACAATAGTGAAAATTGGTTTGCCAACTTTCTTAGCTGGGCCAGTAACGAAAATTTAAAAGATGTGTTCGGTCAACTCGTGTAAATTATATACGTTCTGAAAATTTCATTGAAATCGGTTAATTGGTTTACGAGTTATAAACGATCGAAATTGGAAAAAAGGCCGAAAATCTTGAAAAATTTTTACCACATTTGATCGTTTATAACTCCTAAACCAATTAACCAATTTCAATGAAATTTTCAGAGCGTATATAATCTATACGAGTTGACCAAACACATCTTTTGAATTTTCGTCATTGTTTTTCACAGTTCCGACGAAATGCATTTTTCCAACATATTTTTTAGACGTCATTTACTAAACTAATTCTTCTTGCCTTACAGAGAAATTGAAGTCGTTTGGTCCATTCATAAAAAAGTTATTCTGATTTAAAGTATGTGTGATCACGTAATCATGTAATGCTCGAAACTGTATTTCAATTGTAGTATTTCTGAGCTGGCTAGCGAAGCTGGGAACATGAATTATATGATGATCTTTATGAAACCTTAAGCTTTGTGAGAACACGCCTAACACTGTGAAACCCGGCGGAAGTCGTAGAAAAAATTCTGTCAAAACTAATTCTCTAACGGCTTCGGAAGATTCGAAGTTCCACGATAGGCGAAAATCTAATCACTTAAATGCAAAGTTGCATGGCCGAGCAGGCCGAGAGGAGCATTGTAAACGACCGTGGAGCCGGGACATCGGAATTAACTAATTCCATTTCGATATACCGGGCGAATTCCAGGGAAGGAATCGAGTTACGGGAAGAGTTCTGGAAGCGTCGTCGTTCCCGCGAGTAGTTTCTGGCCGACTTTTAAGGGAATGAAGACAGTAGCAGGAGAGAGACTTCGCCCGGTTGATCCGCTTTCGAAAGAATTGCGACCGAAGGATGTTGCCGGCTGGCCCCGTGACGAGGAAACATTTCCGCGGGATTTCGCGGCCGAGCAATTAGTCAAATCAGTTTGAGGGCTGATCTTGAAAGGATCTCTCTCGATCGAAACTCGAGGCGACGGCCACGAGTGCTCCCTTTTCTTCGGCGAGTGGCTTCTTCAACGCTTATACACTAGCCTCTTATACGAATCGGACTGCGTCGAATCGACGCGACAGTGTCACGAAATGCCTGTTTTTTCGACAAAAATTTATAACTTTTTCTTGTGCTTATGATAGAGACATGAAACAAAGTTATATACAGGATGGTCCACGCAATTGTTTCAAGTCATAACTCCGTTATTATTGCATTTACAAAAAAATGCCAAAGAAGAAAGATAAATGGTTCGAAGAGCACTACATCTGTAGGCCTTTAAATTTTTTTTAGATGCAGCAGTGCATGTGCAATTAACAATTGCATCATTTCTTTAAATAGAAATGCATATTCTTTTTTACACAGTTCACGTTAAATGTTAAATCATTAAGAAGTTTATTCTGGGAACAAGTTACGCTATGAACTGATGTACTATTTGATCTTTCTAAAATTCGCTTACAGATTCGCTTGTAACTAAATTCCTACTGAATTTTTTGAATTTTTTTTCAAAAAATGATTTATTTGGACATTTTGGCATAGTATGAACATAGTTTTAAATCGATATGAAGCTCTGCAAAAGTTCTGCAGGTTTTTCGCCACGCTGTTCCCCTCTTGTGACAGCAATCTTCTTCACGAGCCATGCCAGAAAAGAAAGTCCTGTCATTGTGACTCCCTGAATGTCTTCTTTAACTTTGACACCCTGTATATTCCTGCTATTCGATTCTTCCAATTTTGACACTGCGTCAAATTGCAGCTTTGCGTCATGAATGCAGTCTATTCATAAGAATGACAAGATCGAATTGATCTACATGTTCTGCAAGTTCTTTGCGTGCCACACTGTTTCTCTGTCATGGCCGCCATCTGTATCACGAGCAATGCCAACAAATCGTAGACAGCCCCGCTTGAACATGAATCCTTCCCCTACGTTTCCTTCCATTTTCCAAGGATCCAAAAATCTTGAGATACTTCGGTCAATATGATCATACTGAAAATTTCATCAAAATCGATTAACATACCCAGTTTCTCGCGACTTTTGGTCAGTTTCTGCTTGAAATCCACAGATTCTTATATCTTGCGATGCGTGTCATTTTGTTCTGCGTCAACCGATTTCGATAAAATTTTTAAGTATGTGTATAACTAACATAGATCTACAAAACATATACAAGGTACGGCCGAATAACATGTACTAGCGGGCACGAGGTGGTTCCTTATGAAAAAATAAGAACAAAATATGGAATAGAATTTTTTCATTTAAAGCTTAGTTTTCGAGAAAATCGAGTCTGAGAATCCTATTCGTACGTATGCTGTTACGGCTAAGTTTTTAAATTTTGTCATTGATAAAATAAAACGTTGTTCGTTAAAAGTCTTCTGTGGTAATTTTTCTTGAACTCCGTAACTTTTAAATGCTGGGTAGACATTGTTTATAAACACGATACGCGTTTTACGATGCTCGACGAGCCGTAACTTAGCCGTAACAGCATACGTACGAATGGGATTTTCAAACTCGATTTTCTCGAGAACTAAGCTTTAAATGAAAAAATTTTATTCCATATTTTGTTCTTATTTTTCATAAGGAACCACCTCGTGCCCGCTAGTACATGTTATTCGGCCGCACCCTGTATTTTAAATTTTCATTAAAGGCCCAAATAAAAAGGTTTTAAAAAATGCTGTTTTTATTTTTGCATGCAACCTCGTAGATTGTAATTTTTGGAAAATCTTTTTCGCAGATCATTTAGTAAACGAATGCTTCTAATCGCTTAGAAAACATCAGGTCAATTTAAAAAGGCTATTCTGTTTTAAAGGGCGTACGAATACTTCGGTCCTCCACTGTACGCAATATCCTAATACTTCTTTCGGAGCAGCTGTTTCCGATCGATCTCCATCGAGCGTCTCTATTTACGCAAAGTTTCCCGAAGCGATTTCCCAGGCGAGATGTTGCATTTATCAGAGAATGCGCGCGGCACATTCTCCGGGCCGTGTGCAGCTCGTAAAATAAAGGAATATTTGCCGGCGTTATCGGGCCGGCGTTGTTGCAACAGCGAGAATAGTTGAGCGCGAGTTGCTGGATCGGAAAGGAATATCCAATGGGAACGGGGACGAAAAATTTCGACGTGCGCGCGCGTGCCGAAAAACGTCGCACAAACTTTGACCGCGAACCGCCGCGCCGTAATATTTTATAAATATATCCCGGCCTCGATAACGCAGCATATTCTGCTCGGCCATTAAAGGATACCCGGTATTTATTAAACCGAGCGAGCTATTGGCTTTCTTTTTTGTCACGAACACAATCGGAAAATCTCTGGTAGTATTAACCTGTTTGCATCGGAAGAGGGGAAAATAATTACCACTAGTCTGCGGATTTTTAAAATGAACATTGTCTATCGATTGCGAGAAAGTTTAATAAAAAATATTCTCTTTTAATCATCTCAGCAACGGCGGACCGTTCATAATTTATGTTTTCTTAAGTTCTTGATTCAAATTGTTCTTTTTTACAGCGAAGGGGGCCCTTGACTGGGAGAGAAAAATATTTGCAATATTGTAAATAGAAAATTGTTGAATAAAGAGAAAAATTGTGAAGAATATAAAGCAACTATTTCAGTAATTCGCTCATATTTACACATTGTTACACTCTCGTATTATTGATGAGAGCGACAGCAATGTGGGCTGACAGCTTTAATAAACAATAAACGTATGTGCCAGCTCGCACTTTGAGAAAGCAAGATGTTTTAACGAGCCGAAAAAATTGCGCGTATACATTATATACGCTAATGATGCAAATGGGTTAAGCGTTCGCGGCGATTTATGTGTGCGAGCGAAAACGGCCCGGTCGATTTAGAATAAATAAATGAATAAATATTCCTGGCGGTCGTGTCACAATTACGTCGGTTAATCGATACCGTCTATGGACAAGGAGAGGCCCGTCGATTCCACGCTGTCGATAGACCTGCATACAAGCACGGCGCAGAAATAATGTAGCCGGAAGTGATAAACAGCTCGGTTCCTTTTTAAACTAATCGCCGGACGCGCCGTTGTCTTCTGTGAACTTGCTCTAATTGCCGGGATATAGCGCAGTTAACCGAACCATAAACCGCATGCACAATATCGTAACCAGGGTTGGGCAAAAATTTTATTCAAATAAAAATTTCGAATAAAGTGTGTTTTTTCCAAGTTGGTTTTAAACCCACTTTATACGAAATTTTTATTTAGAGAAAATTTTTGCCCAACTCTGATCGTAACACGCGTAAGAAGAATTAAAGTATCCGCCATTTTTTATGAAAAAGATAAAAAGATAAAAAAGATATCAAGTTTCTTCATATGAATCCATATTAATCATCCTGCATGTTGATATGATTCCATGATCGTAATACATTTCAAGATATACCCACGCAAGAAGAGAATTTTCGAGCTTCCCGGTATATGAAAGAGTTCTGGTTAACTTGTAATAAGGACGGATCAGTGGTAGGTCGATTACAGTGAGCTGTAGTTCACTGGAACGCTAGTATGAGGAAAAAGAGGAGAGGGTTGAAGCGAATTTTTAGTCCACCCGGTGTATAAGAATATCCCCGTGAACCTGTCGAAAAGGACGAATGATAATATTCCCGAGGACGTCGACGAAAGCAGCTGCCTTCCACGCGGGAGGCTAAAACGACGAAAAAGAGGAAAAGGTTGAAGAGAATTTTTGGTCCATCCGGTGTATAAAAATGTCTCCGTAAACCTGCGAAAAGGACGAATGATAATATTCCAGAGGACGCCTTCGCAAGCAACTGCCTTCCTCGCGAAATGCTAAAACGACGAAAAAGCGAATAACAGGTGAATAGGGATTGAAGAGGATTTTTCGGCCCACGTGTAATGCAAAAATGTCCTCGTGAACCTGGAGAAAGAACGACTGATAATATTCCCGAGGACGTCTACGAAAGCAACTGCCTCCACGCGAAAACTACGAAGAAGCGACGAACAGGGGTCGAAGAGGATTCTGGGTCCACACGGTATACAAAAATGTGATCCTTCAAAAAAGGCGAATGATAATATTCCCGAGGACGTCCACGAGAGCAACTGCTTCCACGGGGAACGCGAGAACAACGAAGAAGCGACTGACAGGTGATAGGGGTTGCAGAGGATTCTCGGTCCACACGGTATACAAAAATGTCCCTACAAATCTGAAAAAAGGACGAGTGAAAATATTGCCGAGGTCGTCGACGAAAGCAACTGCCTTCCACGCGGAACGCTAAAACGATGAAAAAGCGGGATGAAAATGTCGGGGGTTGAAGAGGATTTCCGATGCACCCGGTATAGAAAAGTGTCCCTGTGAAAAGGACGAGTGACAATATCGTCGAAAATAGCGGCAGAAGTGACTGATGGGACGCGCGATGCGGCAAAGGAAATAAAAATCGAGTTACGGGTGAGGCAACGGTAGGGGTTGGAGAGGATTTGTGTGTCCACCCTGTGTATGAGAGGGCGAGCCAATAAAAATGACGAGTCGCAGTATCGGCGAAGACACCGACAGAAGCGACTGGCAGTCGGCGCGATACTCCCGAACGAGAACAAGCGAGTGACAGGTGAAAGGAGGGTGGAGGCGAGCGAGGGCGGCGAGGGGGTTGTTACGGAGACAGAGAGAAGAGGAAAGCGAGAGAAACGAGAAGAGGGAGAGAGAGGAAGAGGAGAGGGTGGTGTCGGAGAGGGTGAGCGACGGTCGACGGTCGGGCGTTTCCGGCCGGTTTCGGCTCGGTTCGCTGGGTCATTGGGTCAAATCTTCGGTTACATGGGGGCAGTCGTGTGCAGGGGGCGGGCCGTACGCGTTCACAATGCAAACTTCAACCCTTAGCGGTGGCCGGCTCGTTATTCGATGCGCGACTATTTTTAGAAGGCAGCAAGACCGAGCGGAGTCGAAGCTTTCGAGAGTGGCCCGGCGCGGCTCCGAGCGGCTCCGCTTGGAGCCGGAGCACAGCCCCGGGTGAGACTCTGCAGAACAGCCACTCACCCTCCGATTTCAATGATTTTTGGACACGTTATAAGTTCAGTCTCAATCGAATTGTAACAGACATTTCTTGCAGTTTCGGGACCTTTAAGCGGCCTGTATCCTGTGTCCTGGACCGGCCACCGGTCAGCAATACTAACTCATGCGACATCACAGACGCACATAGTTTCTCGGAAACTAATTTAGTCCGCCCCTAAAAACTTTCTCCAAAATATAGGTACCTGCAGGTTCGCCCAGCCCCGAACGAAAGATGAATAACAACCGAGAGACACGGTGCCCCGTAACCAATCCCTCGGTGTCCCACCCCCTTGTCCGCCCTTTTCTAGCTACCGGGCGACGCGGTGTTCGCTCTCGCGATACCGCTATCGATTTTGAAACGAGTCCTGTCGATACACCTCGCGATCCACACAGCCTGTCGCGAGAACGCTCTCGGGGGTTGTTCACCCCCACGACCCCGGCTGTCGATTTTCACCGGCGAAATTCGACAGCCGAGCGACGCAAGCCCGATCCACCGGATCCACGGAGTTGTTCCCGTGCAACCCGTGACTTCGCCGATTACGAAACTTTCACTGGCACACCATTCGCGATGGTTAATATTACACCGTCCGACGGTGCACGGGATTAGACGCGATCACGATTCAATTTACATGCTGCCCGATCGCCGATTCTATTTGAACACACCTCGTTGCTGCTGCCTGATCGTATTCGGCACTCTCTCTACATCGCGATACATTATTCTGCAGCCTACACTGTTCCGAACATTTTCCGGACGAGATCAGAATTCAATCTAGTCCCACCTGATCGGCTATTCTCTTTTGTCTGATCGTGAATCACACCTTGCTCCGTCTGTGTACCATCGCTATTTTATTTGTTCGACTGCATACAACTCGGATTCTTTATGTCCGCGTTTCTACAGGGTCTTCCAAGTGGTATTTTAAATTGTAAAAAGACGCTGTTTCTTTACAAGTAACAATTTTTTACGATTTTACTAACCACGTGTTGAAGAGTGACAACTCTAATCTTTGCAAATAAAACATAGCGCGAAATTTAAAATGACACACTTTACTTCTTCCGTGCCTTGTCGGACTATACACATCCCTACTCCACTTGTCTGATCATACCCGGCTTTATTACAGTATCCTGGCCAGTATTATTCTTAATACTCTACTTTGTGGATGTTTATGCAAAATAAAAATTAAATGAAATGTAGATATGTCTGACCATACAGCTACCCGTTCTACTAGCCGGACCATACACATCACTATTCCACTTGTCTGATCATACGCGGCTTTATTACAGTGTCCTGGCCAGTATTATTCTTAATACTACTCTGTCGATTTTTATGCAAGATAAAAATTGAATGAAATGTAGATGTGTCTGACTATACAGCTACCCGTTCTACTAGCCGGACCATACACATCACTATTCCACTTGTCTGATCATATCCGGCTTTATTACAGTGTCCTGGCCAGTATTATTCTTAATACTCTACTTTGTGGATTTTTATTGAAAATGAAAATTAAATGAAATGTAGATGTGTCTGACTATACAGCTACCCGTTCTACTAGTCGGACCATACACATCACTATTCCACTTGTCTGACCATATCCGACTTTATTACAGTGTCCTGGCTAGTATTATTCTTAATACTCTACTTTGTGGATGTTTATGCAAAATAAAAATTAAATTAAATGTAGATGTGTCTGACCATACAGCTATCTGTTCTACTAGTCGGAACATTTCGCAGCTGATTATACTCCTCTCATTATAGATTGTATTCCACTTGTACGAGTTCGCGCGTTTCATTAGTCTGACTGCATACCGATGTATTCTACTTGCCTGATCGTACGTCAACGTATGCTGTTTGTCTGATCGCGCGCTGACCTATTTCCCTGCCTGACCATACGTAATCCTCATTCTACTGCTTCAAGCTACTCGTCTAACCATCAGCAACCCTTATTCCACTGACCTTATTCCACCGAGATATTTGCAAGAATCTATATCGTGGCAATGACAATCTTTCATTTTATTAAATACAGAAATTAATTCGCTCTCACGATATAATGATATCAAGCGAAAGAGTTATCTATGGAATCGAGAATTATCTCGTCGCCCCTGACTGAAAGGTTCAGCTAGTAAATTCTTCCTCGTGTGGCTCACTCGTAGGATGTAGACCTTTGGGAATACCACCTGTTTCGTTCTCCCTAACGTCGTTTGGTCGATGCAGGTTTCAAAACGTCCGAGAAGGTCCGAAACAAAGACCAATTTTCCAAAAAGGTTGAAACAATGAATTTTAACCCTGTGACAAGCAGAGGTCACAGTACAAAGTATTAGATGATTGTATAAGTTCGTGCCCGATTTTCATAGGTTTCGCAAACTAATTGCAGAAAAGCATGGTGACTATGTAATTGATTAATGAAGCTGTATTCTTCAGAATTTAACGATTGAATTTTATTCTCAAATCGGGCACGAACTTATGCAGTCATCTGATGTATCAATGAATTTTCTGGAAAAATGTTCCAGCGATTGTTCGCAAGCCCAGCATACATTTTGACAACGTCAAACGGACAACTATCTCGAAAAGCCGCGACTGAATTCCGCTCCGCGGAACGATCGACACAGTCAAATCAATTCCCATTCGTTTGTCAGAGAGTTCCTCGGTAATTATTTATGCGAACGCAAATTCGCATAAAATCCACAGTCGAGTGATCGCGGCCGGCGAGCAAACACGGTCTTACAGTAACGGGGTATCGAACAATAGGGACGATAATAATATTTGAAAGCGGGCCCGGACAATGAGCGCTCAATGGCTCGCGAAGAGACAATTGATGGATGCTTGTTTTCGAGTTTTCCGACGAGATACACCGAATCGTGTAGCCGATTTTTCGGGTCGGTCCGGTGCCAGGAAAGCCCGGGCTCCGGTGTGTTTTCACTGTGGAGGACCGATGGAACGCGAATCGAGTCATTCCGCTCCGATATACGACGACGATTTATCTTCCGTACTCGGCCGGCTTTCTTCGAGCCCGTTTGGCCCGCGTTATCGATTTCTCTTCATCTTCTTCGGCCGGTTTTTTTGTCCGGGGGGGCCGAACTAATTCTTCCACTCCCGGCTCACCGAATTTCTGCTTTATTAGATCGAACCTTTCGAGCTCGAACGCACCGGGCGCGCAACTCGGATCATCGGACACTTTGTCGCCGTGAACTTCTTTCGCGCTCCTACATTCGACGGATCCAGTTCCATAGATTTCACCGGAAAACCGCCGGCCAATCGTCCGCTTTATTCTACCGTCAGCAAATCTGGATTCTGCGCCCCCGTGAATTATAAGAGCACGGAATCCCGCTTTCAGCGTTTTCGCGAATCCGTTCGTTAAGTATGGTAATTAGAAATTAGTCACCGGAATGCGAGCAGTCGGATCTACAAAGCGGCGGGTCGGAATTGACCCGGAGACTCACGTTGCCGCTTCACCGGTTCGATTATTATCTGTGCCGAATCTAATCTAATTTTTACTGAAATTTTTGGTACACGATCTCCAAAAATACACAAATACATTCAACACACAGGTCCTTTGTAATTTATTGTAATTATAATTTAATTATTCTGTTGAAATTTTTAGCAGACGTTCTCCAAAGAATGTTCTATTAAACTACGATTTATTTTACGGTTTTTCAGTGATTTTGTGTAGTTCGTATAATTTCCTAAAAAAGGAGAAAATTTATATCTATTGTATGCTCATATATTCTGCAATAGCTGTACATTAACAAGACCGAAGTAGAAGTTTATTTCTGTTTAAAGAAAATTAGTAGCATACATATTTATTAGACTCTATCCAGAATCTTCATCACGAGTCAGACTCGATATTGTAGGGGAAGGGGTTAACTCAACCTAATTTTAATCAAGCGAATAAATTATAATCGTCGATAAATAAGATCTCGCGTTTTAACCCGAAGCACCGGTTGAAGAAATGGCCGCCTCGACCTCGTGTAACTGGCACAATTTCATTATAATTTTAAGCAGATATTCTCCAGGAAACACGCCTTTCCCTTTTCAATTAATCTCCGTTTCGACTGCACGAAAAATCAACGCAAGCGAACAAGCTCTTCGCTTACGTTTCAATTCAACAGCGGCGGGAAGAATGGCCGCCGCGGCCTTGAAAATCGCGCGTTTTTATGAACCGTCAGGGGGCGTTTTCTGCAAAAGATCACTCGACGAGACTTTCATTTTTTTCCAGGAGAACGCAATTTGGGCGGGGCAAAAAAATTTGTTAAGTTCGACCCAGTTTCCGGCCGGTCGAACAAACAGAAATAAAAAAAGTGCGTTATTTAAAATTGAAAAACAGAGTGGCACGCGCGCGCGAGGATTCACCGATGTGGCGCGGCCCGATTAAACCCGCGCAGACCGTTCGCGAGCTACATTTACACGGCCGAATTCAGCCGCTATTAATAACGCAGCCGGTGCGACGATACACAGACCGGTGTAATTATAATTAGAGAGTCGCGTTCTGATACCATCGAGCGATCAATTCGCGGCACGCGCGACAATATTCGACTCCCGTGTACGCAATAAAAATTCTCTCCGGGCCGGATGTAAACTGTTTTTCCGTCCGAGCAAGCTTCTTGCAACTTTCCCCTCTAACATTTTATTAGGTCATCCCATAAGTTCGTGCCGACTTTCGTGTATAGGTTTCATGCGTCGATTTATAAACTTTACGGCGATAAGGGACAAATGCCAGAGTTGGGCGTTAATCGATTAAAATTTTAACCAAGATTGATCGATTAATGTGTACGATTAAAAAAGACAATCATTGAAAAATGGAAGATTGATTCAATCGATTGATGAAGTTAATCGTCAATCGTTGATTAAAAGCAGAGATCGTCGAAAAATCGGAGACTGATTTAATCAATTGTTGAAGTCAATCGCCACACGGTCTATCCATAAATTGTAATAAGCACATAGAGATCGTGTTATAGACCAAAATGACAATACACCTAAACTCAGTCTACATTTTTTTCAGTATGCATACAGTTTTGATCAAAATGACCGGCTCCAGATTTTTCATTTTACAATTATTGAAATTATAAAAATGATTTCACATAAGAAATAGTCACAATGTCTAAATAAAATCAATCTTGTTATTTTTATATAAGGGAAAATGTACCAGTTACTTTTAAGGCTCGGATAAGTTTTATTGTTAAAGATGGTAAAAATTGCAGATTTTCACGATTTTCGGCCTTCAACTGCAATAAATATAAGATCTTACATCTTTCAATGGCTGTCGTTTTTTCCCGCATCCGCCGATTTCGATGAAACTTTCACAATGCATATAATTGATCTACAAAACGTATTTTTTAAATTTCCAATATATGCCCAGACATAAAAAAGTTGTAAAATGGAACTTTTAGTATTTTTTCTATAATTCCGATCAATTGCAATTTTTGAAAAAATTTCTTTCCGCTTCCTGTATAGTAAACTAGTTGCTCTAGCTTCCCGAAAAAATTCAAATCGTATAGTACAATATTAAAAAAGTTGATCAAAAATTGTCTTGTCCACATTAATTTGCACAATTATAGCACGAGGTAGACGACGTAATCTTGGAACAAGGCAGTTATCTGAAGCTGGGTCTATAAATGTGTATGGTCTAAGCTTCAATCAAATCATTCGCGTCGATTGACCGATCAAAAATTGCGTCTTGTTTAAAGGAACAGTCTCCCAAAAATATTCTTGTCGATTAAGAACGTTCTGGATACTGCGCGTACTTTTCGCTGAATATTTTGCTCGCTCGCGGTTTGACGCCGACCAAATGCGTCCCGTGTCCCAGGGAATGTTAATTCTGTAATTAATAGGCGGGATACGCCGTCAATATTTGACGGGGACAAATTGCTTCGCAAATGAAAGCCCCCCGCTTCAATGGAAAATCCTCAGTGTGGATGGATATCGCGACACACGAAATCGGTCCAGCCAGAATTACTAATTGCGAAGATCTCGTTCAGCCCGGAAACGATTATTGGCCCCGCTCGTGTATTCAATGTGTCGCGATCGCGTTAACCCCTTGTACCTTCTCTTGTACATTCTCCTGAGCTATTACGATCATTTATAATCCCTGTCTCCGATCGTTCCTCGAAAGAAAATGCCGATCACCTCTCCGCCCCCGACCATTTCTCAAAAGAAAAGTTCGCTTCGACATTCGAAATGCTGAGACATTCATAACCAGACTGCGGGTTTTATGCATCCGTAAGAAAACTGAATAGAGGAAATTTAAAACAGTGAAAGCATGAAAGAGAATTCGAGAATGTATTATTTTCATCTTGTTCTAATTATCAAAGCAAATTTTATTTGACTCATGTTGTTTTATTATTCAATTAAGAAACATTTTTTTCTCCGTTCCAGTACCTTGTAAATGACGCAGACAATTTTTATTTTGCATAAAGCTCGTAATCTGTCCACAACAAAACTTTGTTTCCACTGGAAAGGGAGAAGGAACTTTACCGCTTAAGAAACATTGTTTCACCAGTTCCGCGAGCCTGTTATTTATTCTATCTGTACGATCTAGGAAACGAAATAAATCGGAGAAGTTCTGAATTTTCGTTCTACCAAACAAACTGCCTGTCTTTGCGTAATCCTCCCGGTGACCGAGTCGTCGGTCAACGCGTTAAACGAAGTTTTGCGGCGTGCATTTAATAAATAGGGGCCGAGAGAACTTTCCGGGGAGTTCGACGAGAAGTTGGAAAGGGAAGCCGGGTCTGAGCAGACCCACCCGTCGCCCGAGAGTTCCGCGAACATCCCTCCCTGGATGGAATCGCATTAATGGAACCGCGGGAGAGACCGTTCGAGTCTCGAAAGTTTCGTGTACGAAGCCTCGGGATTACCGTGGGATAGAGGAAACGGGAGCTCGAGGTAAGAAGGGAGGATCGCCGGGCTTTCCGAAGGCTGAGAGACCTTAGCCGTGTTTAAATCTCGTTGAAAATGAACGTCGTCCAAGCTGACAGGAAATTTCCTTTCGACGATCGAACCGGATCGCCCAGCGATCAAATATCCGACCAATTAACCGGCCTCGGCTGACGATTCTCCGCGGCACTCAAATCGAGATCGATTCAATAGGAACTCGCTATCTTCCAGCTATTTAAACAATATTATTCGGCACGTTAAAGAAGCCCATTTCGGATTAACCATGGACGAGATATCTCGCGATTCAATCTGTTTTTCTATGTTTGCCACTCTGTTTTTCTATGTTTACAGCTAAATGTCATTTATCGGACAGTGACAGCAATGTATTTCGTACTTGCGTGGAAAATATTTTCAGTTTGCAGTTAGAACTTGGTAGCTACACAGTTACGAGCATGACTGATCACTAGACTGCGGATCTTTAGGCAAAATAAAAATTTCATAGCTGAATTGCAACAAACTGAAATAGAAATTTATTTTCTTCCCTATGATGTTTAATAGGTTGAGAATAATATAATATTTCGTTAAAAATTTTCGATTATTTTTGCTATTTTAAATTACTCCTACTCATTTTCGTCATAAATGTCGAAAATCCGCTGTCTTCTGATCACACATCCCCTTTAAATCAGAATAACTTTTTTATGAATGGACCAAACGACTTCTCAATTTCTCTGTAAGGCATTAAACATTTCTTCCGATCTAGAATATTTCCATTCCCTATGATTTTTGAAATTTTATGCATATGAAATTGGTATAATACCTCATACAATACCTAAATGTCTAGTAATTGATTAGATATCGATATATTTAATAATGTAAACAATATTTTGAATAATGGTACCGCAATTTTTAGTGGTGATTCGAATAAAGTGTTAAAAGCTGTTCCTCGCAAGATTTCTCGGAAAGAAACTACTCGGCTTGCTGCTTGGACTTTGGCGCATTGTTTCCCTTCCTCCTGGAAACAGTGGACGTTCCGACGCGTTCCCAGCGACTTTGTGTTCCGGCACCGTCAAAAAAATTCTCGAGAACAGCCCGGGCAACGCGAGGAGTGGAGAAGAAGAAGGCGGCTTGAAAGTCGTCCCCGTTAAAGTGGCAACGTTAGACACGGGTCTCTTGACAGTGGTCTCCGTCCCACCGTCGCGCAATTAGCAGCGTAAAAAGATTACGCGTTTCTTACGTCTGTTCCTTCCTCTGCTTTCCTCTCGTCGTTTTACGAGTCCGTTATGGAGTTAATGTCGCAGTAACGTGGTGGAAGTTAGCGTCAACCGTTTACGCTGTTCTCGGGAAGGGCGGCGAGCGTGTCGCCGAGGATTTTTAACACGGACCCCGAGTGTTTTTCACGAGTGCGAAAACGCGCGGTCCTACAGTGTACATGACTGCGCGATTCCTCTTCGCGTCTCTCCCTCTGTCTCTCTCTCGCCGCTAATTAATTCGTTCACGGCACGTTTGAATTGAGGACGTAACAGGCTATGCCGAAGGGCCCGCGAAACAAGCGCGAGCAAGAGCACGAGTGCCGTCGCGCCGCGGCAAGTTGACGCCACGCTCCGCGAGTTTTACCGACCTATTTACACGTATCAATGACGAGGCCCGGTCGTAACTCGTGCGCGCGAAACTATTCGAGGAACGTTCCCGCTAGAATACGAGCCGCCGGCAAACAATTTTACGAAGCAAACAATGCGTTCGCTGCGAACGAACGTTTATAGAAGCTTCGGGATGGCCCTGGGCTCCTATCGAAAATTTCGAGACCGTGGGCGGGGCCAACGCTGGGGTAGGGCGGGGCTAAAAGAAGTCGACAAGGATTTGGTAACTAGTTTGTGGCGGGAGATTGATTAAACAATCACGAACGATATGAATAACATCATTTGGCAACGATAGGAAGGCCTAAAGGTGGATGTAGAAGGCCCACGTCGGTGCTAAGACCGGCCCAGGGCGTGTCTAAGATATTCACAGAGCCCAATGACAAGATTTAGGACGAGGTTATAGCGAGTTCCCAGCAGGTGGTTCTAGACTTGTGAGGAAAACATTCTCTACGGTGGGCATGTCCAAGGCGGAGCTATAAAAGCCCCAGGGCGTGTCTAGAACGAACAGGTATGAGACGGGTCTAATAGCCAAGAACAGGCGCGCATAGACAAAAATAGGTGCGGATGCGGGCTCGAGGACAGGTGACCAGGAGTAATGCTGGACCCTGATCACCCATGGCTCGAGCATTAGGTTGACTGTAGAGGGGCATTGACTGTCCCGGGTGATGGGTTTTTTAGTGGGTAGTGGAATGCTCCGACCATCCGACCCTCCTCCCACACTACCCCTTTTTGTACATAATTGTATTTTTCTCTCACCTTTAACAAAAAAAAAGGGTATGAGATGGGTCCAGGATGGACAAACCCAGATACAGAAGGTTCGTGACTATGGTCGTGTCTAAGGCAGGGCTACAGTGGGCCCAGGATGTGTCCTGAGCGATACCATAACGAAATTAATGCGGGTGTCTACGAGAAACCCATGATTCGATTGGGGAGACAATTATAGAGTCTCCCAGGATAAATTTAGACTCCCAGACAGAATGCTCGGGACTAAAACAGGGATGTGGCAGAGAGAGATTCCTCAGATAGTCTCACGCGTAAATTTGATCAACGACGAGATTGTATCGGGTTTGTGTCGGATCCGTATCCGGTCTATGACATAGTCATTCCCGAGCAACTCGGGAGAACCGCTAATTAGCGCTCTCCCCCGTATAATTCATGGTACAATACAGGTGTACGATCACAGCACGCGATTGAAACGGGACGAAACAGGACGAGACGGGAAGGGGTCGGGACAGGACGAGACGAGACTGGCTCGCTCGGTGAAATTGTACCGGGTTGCGTCACGCGACTACCACCGCTTGTAAAAAATGCACCGAGCTAATGCTCCGCGGATCCATCGTTCCCGGCGCGATGCGGTTTATGAAAGATTAAATCGGCCGGATTACAGTCAGCGGAGTAGCTAATACGTCGTTTCCTGGGCACGGAGAAAATTTTTCATCGACCTCACGGATCCTTCTCGATCCTGAGAGCACGGAGTTGAGACTCTGCTCGAAGAATTTCCGCCTGGTCCCCGGAGGTCGTGAGCGTTTCCAAAATTCACGGGGACAGGTCGGAGCAAGTTGGACGCTTAGCGTGCTCCGGGGAATGTTCGGAAAGTTTCGCGGAAGACCGGGATGTCGTCGTCGCGACGGCAGCCAAGTCGTCGAGCTGCTGAATGGAATATCACAGAGCCTCGGGAAACCGTACTTTCTGGAATAGCTCGGCTCCCTACGCAGGATTGTCGCGCAGTCTTTGGGAAATCTTCGCGACTCGTCTTCGTAGCATAAAATATTCTCTTGCACAGAACCATCGACCGCTTATCGCTCATTTCTACGAGCGAGAAGAGGAGGAAAGGGTCGCCGCCTGCTGCTCCGCGGCACCCGCTATCTGCAGTCGTTTACAATATCGCAGGAGAGCATAGTTACGAGCCAACGGGGACCGGAAACGTCGCGACGTCGCGCGTTTCCTATCGTTGCCCGAGTTCCCAGCTCGCCGACGTAATCAGGATTCGAATGCGCAGTGCGTATGCAACGCGGTGGCTGCAATTGCAGTTGAACCCCGTCGTTTACGTTCTACACATTGTGGCTTCCGTCGTGGCACTAACAACGCGGAAGGGGATTCTGCAGCTCGACGGATAAAATCGTCTGTATCTTTGACCTTTGACAAGGAATAAAATTCACAAGACATTCGAGCATGGTTCGTCAGCGTTTTCTAGATTGCAGCTTAAATCGCGGTAGAAATAGAGCGAGAGAAGATTTCGAAGAAAGAAATAGACTCCCTCTTAACCTAACCCAGATCAAAATTTATTATTACTTGCAGCGACCAAGTGCTTTGTATGTTTCCTCGTATCTAGTGATCGTCCTGGGACTAACTTTTAAAAAAGGGCCTTAACAGCCCTTGGACTTTTTGAAATATCTCGCAGCTACGTTCAGAATCTAGAAGATAAATAATGAAGTACAAAGATGCACACTGTCGAATAATTTGACCCCTCGTCAATCAATTTTTAAATATCCGGCATGGTGTACTGATGCTGATACGGAAAGGTCTCTGCCGCAGCCGGGGCAGCGTTTGCCGGACACGATTAGCGGCGCGACTAATTTTCCGGTCAATAAATAAAGTCAATATGCCGGCACGGCACGGCTAATATTAGCGGACGTGGTGTGCACGATGGTCCGGAACGGAGAAATTCAGCCGGCCGATCGTTCTCCTCGCGGAATAAATTATTTCGTACGAGACACGGCCGTCTAGCCGTTCCTCGCCGCCGCGTTGGCATAATTCGATCGTTCCGAGGCGTGCACACACGCGCGCGTTTTCCGGTCTTGGGGATCTGTGGGCTTCCGCGTTAATGGGTCAACGCCGGCGGGTCTCACACTCGGTTTAACCCTTTCGCAACAGCTTATTCATCGCCCGGTGACCTTTGACCGGCGTTCCGACGATTTTCGACCAACCCAGACGAACACGCCAACGTTCGACGACGTTTATGTCTCGCGCGGTTTCTCTGTTTCCGCGGGTTTTCACGACAGCGAGAGCCGGGGAGAACGTTCGAGGCTTGCGGAACGAGCTCTCGAGAGCGCGAACAAGAACCACGGCCTCGAAAACCGTACACCTGCCGGTTTAAGAGCTCCCAGGCAGACCTAGTTGCGAGTTCATATCGCGGGGAATATCGAGGACGTCGATTGCTCGAATCCTCCTACCCTCGAACTGCGGGGTCGGTTTCGACCCAGAGCTATCGGGTGAGCAAGTTCAGTGCACCATCATTCAATCCGTTGCAACTTTATAGTCTGAATTATGCTGTATTCCCCCTATCCTTTCCCTTCTACGACACATACCGGCAGATAGGAGATAACTGTATTCCTCTTGATTCGAGTCAATTCCTCTGATGTAGAGACACTACTTTCTTTCTGATTGCTCAAATTTTCTGTCGACGTGAATACAATTTGGATTTGCTCAACATCATGCTGCGGAATAATTGTTGCACAACATGATTGATGGTGAATAGGACCCTTTAAGGAGCCGTAAGAAGATTTATCTCAAGGAAGTACAAAGAAACGGGTTATCGACGACAATTAACGCGTCCCGGGACGCCGCACCGTGCACACGCCTACGAATCCAAACAAACGCGAGAAAAGGCAGTCCGATATCGCCAATTACCCGGTTCATCCGATTACATTAATTAAATATTCCCGCCCCCGCTGGATGAAGCGAAAGCAGGACGAGACTAGATTCCGAGCCGGTCTTTTTCAAGTCCTGCGTTCCGGTACATTAACTGTTCGAGAACTAAGATGTGTCTCCCGAGGCAAGGCTAATTCCTTGGATCAAAACTAATCTCTTAAATCGGAACCAATCTCTTAACCCCTTGTACTATAACACCGAGTCAAACTCGCGATGGGAATTCTGAACAGAGTCTAATAAATATGTATGCTGTGATCCTTATCTTTGATCCTTATATTATCATTAGACAGCGGATTTCATGTATTCGTGAAGAAAATGTCGTTTAGAACAGTAGAAACATTAGAGAAACTTAAAAATACTGGTACAGTAGGATTAACCGGCTTGATCGGGAGACAAACAGCCCGGATAAATTAAGGTCCGATGGATAATCGAGATCCGAGGAAATAATGAAAATGTACATTATATTCCAAAATAAATATTTTATTTTTGAAAATTTATTTCCCTTTATACGATCTTATTTCTATTTCTATTTGTAATATGATCATATTTAAACGCATATTTGTTTATAATCGGGATCCTTAATCGAGCTCCTACTGTATATTATTTTCGACCTGTTAAACGTATTAACAGAGAAGTTCATTGCAAAATTTTTATTTTGTATGAAGATCCGCTGTCTAATTATGACAATAATTCTCGAGTGAAACACTAACGACCGGCAGTCATTAACAGAAATGATCAAACATTAATAAATAGCGTCGATCGATTTCGTAGTCGACAAAACGTGAAACGGTTGAAATAAATTGCGTAGCATAATGTAACTAAGCGGCGCAGCCGCACCGGACTGCGGACGTGCATTCGAATGACCCCGCTGTCGGGGCCAGGTTCCAAGAGAACGGGAGCCAAGTAGAATTTTATTCCCCGCGGCAACGGCTGTTCCCGACCGTCGACCAAAAAGTGAAGTCTACCGAGTTATTCGAAAAAATTTCGAGAAACCACTCTGCCGCAGTCCGATTCGAAAGGGTCGATTCCCCACCGAAAGAATTTGTCGCAGTGCATCGGTGTTTCGCGTGTGACTCGCTTTAAATGGCGGGCCGATCGAGCACACCATGGTCCCCTGGCAAGTAGAATCTATCATGGTCAACGGCGGGTAATCTCGTTACTAGTTTTCGCGCGCGGACCAACTTTTATCTCTGCACACTTGCCGCGGTTACGTAAAGTTATTAGTTTGACCTATTTCCATGCAGAGAAAGCGAACTCGATATAGAAAAAGAGAGAGGGAGAGAGAGAAAGAGAGAGAGAGAGCCGGGAAATAGCGGGAAAAGGGTACGCACTAAAATGCCGCGAATTCCCACAAAAGCATACTTGCCTGTAACAGCAACGGCAACCCATCTCTACCTCCATCCCTTTCTCTCTCTCTCTCTCTCTCTCTCTCTCTCTCTCGCTCTCTCTCTTTCTCTCGATATCTATCTCTCGGTTGCCGAGGGAGCCAGGCGATTCCAGGCTCGACTCGGCTTGGCTATCATCGATTCCATCGGAAAACGAAACCAATCAAAGCCGTGGGTACTCACGTTGACTGCTGCTCCGTCGTATGATGTTCTCCAAGAATGTGTTTTGCGGGGCGACCAGGCCCCTGCGCCCCCCTGGCATCCTTTCTCCCGTGATTTATCCCCGGATCCTGGTCGCTGCGGCTATCAGGACCTAGGCCAGCCTCTGTCGGCTACGCTGATCATCACGGTCATCGGTCTTCCTCGCCTCATCTCAAACGGGGCGGCTGCTCGCGCTCGAACCACTATTATACATACGTGTATATATATATGTATCTCTCTCTCTCTCTCTCTCTCTCTCTCTCTCTCTCTCTCCCGAGACTTCCGTTATCCGGCTCGGCTAGCAACGGTGACGAACAGGCCGCGACACCACAACACTAACTGAATGTCATGACTCGCGAATAGTTCACCATCGTGACTATCACCACCGGTCATCCAATATGTAGTCCCAAGGGCCGAGATAGCGACGCACGGTGAGTCCTGCCGTCGAAATCGATCCCCTGGATCCTCGCTAGAACGTTTCACGGTTTCACCGATGAATAAAACCGTTCCTGGGTCCCAGAAGGGCAAGCACCTCGACACGGCGAGGCGTTGCTGGAGTTGATCGGAGTCGTCTTTTTGTCACCTGGACCGGGCTCCGTTTGTCGTTCGGCGTTCGACAAACTGCTCGCCGCACCTCGCGAGGACGATCTCCGGCGCTTCGGGTTCGGCAGCAGTCTCGGAGGGTTCTTCCGGTGTCCGGAAGCGCGACGTCGATCCCCTCGAACGGTTGTTATTATTATTATCGTTACTATTATTAATATTAGCGTTATTATCGTTAGACGGCGTGGCGGGGGTGGCGCGGGAGGAGGCGCGGCAGGAGAACGCCGACCAAGGGAACGAGGAGGACGGCGGTCCGGATTTATCGAGGCGGCGACCACGACGTCGATAGCCTCGCGATACTGTCCTCGGCTGGTGGACGCGCGATCGATGACCCATCTAACCGCAGTCCTTCCAGGTTATCGCGCGCGCTGTCACAGATACCCGACGGCAAGTAATTAGACGACTGCGCGGTACCTGCCACGTCGTTCTCCACATCCTCGGCGTCCTCCTCGGCGTCGGTGCAGCTGGTGCCCGCGGAGGAGAACATCCCTTTGCGAGGGGAACAAGGACGCGACGGCAGCAGCCTCGTCGTCGGTCACATCCTCGATGGTGGTCGCGTACTCGATCACATCCTCGATCCTTGAACCAGCAACCGGCCGCCGGATGTTCTTGCTGCCGCTGCGAGTAACCTGGCTGGCTACGATCGAGAATGCTTGGCGGGTTTCGGGGATCCGAGAGCTCGACTCCTCCTCGTCGACCAGCTTCGTCTTGTTCCGGGAGGTCACCGTATACCACCTGGAGACCAAAGGACAACGCTGGTTAGACTTACAGTTGCTGCTCCGCCAGGTTTCCCCCCGTTTTTACCGATTAGTCAATTTAGATCCTATCAGTCATAAGTAGACTGCGGACCTTTTACATTGACAGCAAGACACGGCCGAGCCGGATAGAAATTTCTTTCCTGATTCCCGGAGTCATTT